>JALBCR010000745.1:107500-133310 GCA_030710515.1 Abscondita cerata | reverse complement strand
TTACTACAGTTTCGAGTATTGTAACCGTGTGTATCAGACATCAATCCACACGTATTAGAATTGCATTTGGCGTACAGAATGCAGTTAAGTATATAGATACATGGTAAAGTTAATATTTTGAATTTTATAAATAAGTATTTACAGTGTTCTCTGTAACCAACGTTTCCTAATATTCGAATAGCACGACGCTGTAAAGCAAAGACCCGACTAACGTCTGAACAGTTTCCCCATATAATATTACAGTAAAGCAAATGGTTTTGAATAGTAGCTGAGTACACCAGTTTTAATATTTGACTAGACACACTTTCAGCTAGACATCGTAGTAAGAAAATGTTACGACTAAGAATGGTAGACATTTTATCAACGTGCTGATTGAATAACAGTTTAGGATCGATTAAGACTCCTAAAATTTTACGTTATCAGGATTAATAAAGTTATGATGTTTAAGTGTAATAATCATTTGCATCGTTTTGGTAGTATTCAACTTTAGATTATTTGATGTGCACCACTCATTCGCCGAGGTTATAATATTATTTGCTGCAGTATAGATACTACTTAATTTATGGTCTTTAATAATAATTGTAGTGTCGTCAGCATATTGCAAACAAACTGGATTGTTCTTTAAATAGTAAGAGAAATCATTGATGTACATTAAAAACAGTAAAGGCCCTAATATAGATCCTTGAGGTACTCCTCTTTGAATTGTTAAAAAGTGTGATATTTTATCGTCAATCCTCACAGCTTGAGTTCTTTTATTTAAATATGATATAATTAAAGCTATACTATTGTAGAGTATAACACACTCAAAAATTAAAAAAATTGATTATTATATTAAAATGAATGAAGAAAAAGATAAACACATAGTTAAAATTGTAAAAATTTTTAAGAATAAAATTTAAAATTGTATTAAAAAACCTACACTTAAATTATGGAAAATAACTAAATAATATTTAAAAATCACTCAGTTTCAATTAACGAATGAATTAAAATATTTAAAATAAACACGAAAATTTTAAATTTAGGTTACTTTATGTGTAAAGCAGGTTATTAGTATGAAAGATGTTGTTAGAAACCGTTGATTGAACGAAGAGATAACGAAGAAAGTGTAGGTAAATAATAAATATTTTAAAGTATATAGTAAAGTGGTTGTGTGAGAAGTGAAAGTCATGTGTGACGTAAACGCGCTCGGTAACAGGCGCAATTGACACCAGTTGCACGTCAGCTATCATCGAAGCGTCACGTCGCCGTACGAACAGCCACATAATTATTGTTGCCCCATTGACCCAAATGACTGTCACTTTCATAATTGAAGAATTAAGTGAAATTTAATTGTTGCAGAGTAACAACGCCAAAAGTTTATTTCTGTCGCCACGTCTACGCGATCTGCAAAATTTCCATTGTTGTAAGTGACGAACTTTCGACGAAATGTCAAAACATTTAATTTTTCCACTCTTCTAGGTTATATAAGATTTATAGCAGAAAACAAAATGCCCTGTCCGTTTTTGACGAAACTAAGCTCGAACTACGTTCACAATTATGCACCCGAATTGGTGAAGATGTACGGCAAGCATTGCCCGGTCATATCGAGGACGTTGAGCAATTGATCGCACCGAAACGGCAGCACCCAAGAAAGGTGAGCGCTCAATTTAGGCTTTCAGTATTAAACCGAATTTGTGTTTGTAGAGAATGAATCGGGCACGGCGATCGCAGGCTTCCCGGCTAAAGGTACGTTCGATTATCTAATCGTGTTATGTAATAGTCATATATTGAATAATTGCATGAGGATGATTTGCCTTAATTCAAATTTAGATAACGTTAATGGGATTAAGGTTTTATCAGTTAAGTTGATTGGGGTGTTTGGAGTTTAACTTTAATTAGTGTTATCTATATTGGATAAGGTTTTGATTAAGGGATTCAGTAGACTGCCGCTTATACAAATTGGCTTATATATTGAAACCTGTTCGGAATTTTCCAGTCATTTTCTTCTTTATATGCTGAACACCCAGAAAACAAACTAAGGAGGGGGGGTGCAATCCCATTTTTGTGATTGTTTAGTGCTTTCTGCAGAATTTTTCCACTTGGCAAATTGCCCCTCCTTAAAGACTGGACAACAAGCACCAACATCTAAAACAATTGTTAGGGTATAATCCCATTTTTCTGATTTTTGATATAATCTTTGTACTTAAAAAAATATTGAGGCTCCCTCTTAACAGTGTGGTATGTGTTATACGGATCGATTACAAGGAGTGACATATAAAAAATTTGTGGGGGTACAAGTACAACCTTATTGTTGAGATTTTTTAGTTTTTTGAGGCTAAATGTTTATACTTTCAAAAATATTATATTGAGGCTCTCTCCTTCGGCTAGTTGGTGGTATGTGTTATAAGGACTGGATTTCAAGGACCGACATAAAAAATGGATGGGGATACAACCCCATTTTTACTTTTTTTTTTTAATTTAAATTTGATACTTCTACAAAAATATTGAGGCTCCCTATCAGAAATTTGGGGTATTTAGTGGTATGTGTTATAAGGACTGGATTTCAAGGATCGAGATATAAACAATTTATGGGGATACATCCTCATTTTTACGATTTTTAATTTTTTTGTTAAATCTTTGTACTCGGAAAAATATTGAGGCTTTGTTAGCAATTTGTGGTGGTTGTTATAAGGGCTGAACTACAAAGGTAAACATAAACAACAATTTGTGAGGGTACAACCCAATTTTTGCAATCTCTTAGTTTTTTTGACTAAATTTTTGTACTTAGAAAAATATTATATTGAGGCTACCTATCAACAATTTGAGGTTGTAATACCTCAAAATAGGGACTGGACTACAAAAAGCGACATATGAAAATTATGTAGGGTACAATCCGATTTTTGCGATATTTCAATTTTTGGCTGAACCTTTGAATTTAGAAAAATATTATATTGAGGCTCCCTGTCAGAAATTGGTGGTGGTTAATGGTATAAGGACTGGGCTACAAAGACGGACATATAATAAAATTGTGAGGATACAACCCCTTTCTTGCGATTTTTTTTTGTTTAAATTTGATACTTCTACAAAAATATTGAGGCTCCCTATCAGAAATTTGTGGTGGTTAATGGTATAAGGACTGGGCTACAAAGACGGACATATAATAAAATTGTGAGGATACAACCCCTTTTTGCGATTTTTTTTTTGTTTAAATTTGATACTTCTACAAAAATATTGAGGCTCCTATCAGAAATTTGGGGTAGTTAGTAGTATGTGTTATAAGGACTGGATTTCAAGGACCGAGATATAAAAAATTTATGGGGATACAACCCCATTTTTACGATTTTTAATTTTTTTTGTTAAATCTTTGTACTTGGAAAAATATATTGAGGCTCCCTATAAACAATTTGAGGTAGTAATACCTCAAAATAGGGACTGGACTACAAAGAGCGACATATGAAAAATATGTAGGGTACAACCCGATTTTTGCGATATTTTAATTTTTGGCTGAACCTTTGAACCTAGAATATTTTTGGGTTTGAATGGGTGGATAAAGACTGGCCCAAAGACCATATAATAAAATTTAGGATACAATTTTTTTTTTAAATTTATCTTACAAAATTTCTCTTGAAATTTGGGTGTTAGTAGTATGTGTTATAAACTGGTTTATCCGTTAAATTTATGGGGATACAACCCCATTTTTACGATTTTTAATTTTTTGTTAAATCTTTGTACTGGGAAAAATATTGAGGTTTCCCTGTCAGCAATTTGTGGTGGTTGTTATAAGGACTGAACTACAAGGGCAAACAAACAATTTGTGAGCGTACAACCCAATTTTGAAATCTTTTAGTTTTTGGACTAATTTTACTTACAAAATATAATATTGAGGCTCCCTATCAACAATTTGAGGTAGTAATCCTCAAAATAGGGACTGATACATAAAGCGACATATGAAAATATGTCGGTACAACCCGATTTTTGCGATATTTTAGTTTTTGGCCGAACGTTTGAATTTAAAAAATATTATATGGAGGCTCCTGTCAGAAATTTGTGTGTTAATGGTAAAAGACTGGGCCACAAAGACGGACATATAATAAAATTGTGAGGATACAACCTTTTTTTTTGTTTAAATTTGATACTTTACAAAAATATTGAGGCTCCTACAGAAATTTGGGGTAGTTAGTAGTATGTGTTATAACGACTGGATTTCAAGGACCGAGATTAAAAATTTATGGGATACAACCCCATTTTTACGATTTTAATTTTTTTTTTAAATCTTTTACTGGAAAATATTGAGGTTTCCTGTCAGCAATTTGTGGTGGTTGTTATAAGGACTGAACTACAAGGGCAAACAACAATTTGTGAGCGTACAACCCAATTTTTGAAATCTTTAGTTTTTGGACTAAATTTTTGTACTTACAAAATATAATATGAGGCTCCCTATCAACAATTTGAGGTAGTAACCTCAAAATAGGGACTGGACTACATAGAGCGACATATGAAAATATGTCGGTACAACCCGATTTCGATATTTTAGTTTTGGCCGAACGTTTGAATTTAGAAAATATTATAGGAGGCTCCTGTCAGAAATTTGTGGGTTAATGGTATAAGGACTGGTACAAAGACGGACATATAATAAAATTGTGAGGATACAACCCTTTTTTTTTTTTTTGTTTAAATTTGATACTTCTACAAAAATATTGAGGCTCCCTATCAGAAATTTGGGTAGTTAGTAGTATGTGTTATAACGACTGGATTTCAAGGACCGAGATATAAAAAATTTATGGGGATACAACCCCATTTTAACGATTTTTAATTTTTTTTGTTAAATCTTTGTACTGGGAAAAATATTGAGGTTTCCTGTCAGCAATTTGTGGTGGTTGTTATAAGGACTGAACTACAAGGGCAAACAACAATTTGTGAGCGTACAACCCAATTTTTGAAATCTTTTAGTTTTTTTGGACTAAATTTTTGTACTTACAAAAATATAATATTGAGGCTCCCTATCAACAATTTGAGGTAGTAATACCTCAAAATAGGACTGGACTACAAAGAGCGACATAGAAAAATATGTAGGGTACAACCCGATTTTTCGAGTTTTAGTTTTGGCCGAACCTTTAATTTAGAAAAATATTATATTGAGGCTCCCTGTCAGAAATTTGTGGTGGTTAATGGTATAAGGACTGGGCTACAAAGACGGACATATAATAAAATTGTGAGGATACAACCCTTTTTTTGTTTAAATTTGATACTTCTACAAAAATATTGAGGCTCCCTATCAGAAATTTGGGGTAGTTAGTAGTATGTGTTATAACGACTGGATTTCAGGGACCGAGATATAAAAACTTTATGGGGATACAACCCCATTTTTTTTTTTTTTTTTTACGATTTTTAATTTTTTTGTTAAATCTTTGTACTGGGAAAAATATTGAGGTTTCCTGTCAGCAATTTGTGGTGGTTGTTATAAGGGCTGAACTACAAGGGCAAACATAAACAACAATTTGTGAGCGTACAACCCAATTTTTGAAATCTTTTAGTTTTTTTGGAAAAATATTATATTGAGGCTCCCTATAAACAATTTGAGGTAGTAATACCTCAAAATAGGGACTGGACTACAAAGAGCGACATATGAAAAATATGTAGGGTACAACCCGATTTTTGCGATATTTTAGTTTTTGGCCGAACCTTTGAATTTAGAAAAATATTATATGGAGGCTCCCTGTCAGAAATTTGTGGTGGTTAATGTTATAAGGACTGGGCTGTAAAGACGGACATATAATAAAATTGTGAGGATACAACCCCTTTTTGCGATTTTTTTTTGTTTAAAATTGATTCTACTACAAAAATATTGAGGCTCCCTATCAGCAATTTAGGTAGTTAGTGGTATGTGTTATAAGGACTGGATTTCAAGGATCGAGATAAAAAATTTCTGGAGTTAAAACCTCATTTTTACGATTTTTAATTTTTTTTTGTTAAATCTTTGTACTGGGAAAAATATTGAGGCTTCCTGTCAGCAATTTGTGGTGGTTGTTATGAGGGCTTAACTACAAAGGAAAACATAAAAAAAATATGATCTTACACCCCATTTTTGCGCTTTTTTAATTTTTTTTTGCTAAATTTTTGTACTTGGAAAGATAATTTGGCTCACTGTCGGCAATTTAGGGTAGTTTGTGGTATGTGTTATAAGAGCTGGGCTACAATGGCCAACAACAATTTGTAAGGGTACAATCCGATGTTTGCGATATTTTAGTTTTTTTGACTAAATATTTGTACTTAAAAAAATATTATATTGAGGCTCCCTATCAACAATTTGAGGTTCTAATACAAGGGTAAACATAAACAACAATTTGTGAGGGTACAACCCAATTTTTACAACCTTTTAGTTTTTTGGACAAAATTTTTGTACTTAAATAAAATATTATATTGAGGCTCCCTATCAACAATTTGACGTAGTAATACTCAAAATAGGGACTGGACTACAAAGAGCGATATATGAAAAATATGTAGGGTACAACCCGATTTTTGCGATATTTTAGTTTTTGGCCAAACCTTCGAATTTAGATAAATATTATATTGAGGCTCCCTGTCAGCAATTTGTGGTGATTAATGGTATAAAGACTGGGCTACAAAGACGGACATTTAAAAAAATTGTAAGGATGCAAACCCTTTTTTTTTGTTTAAATTTGATAACACTACAAAAATATTGAGGCTCTCTATCAACAATTTGGGGTAGTTAGTGGTATGTGTTATAAGGACTGGATTTCAAGGACCGAGATATAAACAATTAATGGGGATACAACCCCATTTTTACGATTTTTAATTTTTTTGTTAAATCTTTGTACTGGGAAAAATATTGAGGTTTCCTGTCAGCAATTTGTGGTGGTTGTTATAAGGGTTGAACTACAAGGGCAAACATAAACAACAATTTGTGAGCGTACAACCCAATTTTTGCAATCTTTTAGTTTTTTTGGACAAAATTTTTGTACTTAGAAAAATATTATATTGAGGCTCCCTATCAACAATTTGAGGTAGTAATACTTCAAAATAGGGACTGGACTACAAAGAGCGAGATATGAAAAATATGTAGGGTACAACCCGATTTTTGCGATATTTTACTTTTTGGCCGAACCTTTAAATTTAGAAAAATATTATATGTCAGCAATTTGTGGTGGTTAATGGTATAAGGACTGGGCTACAAAGACGGACATATAATATAATTCTGAGGATACAACCCCATTTTTACGATTGTTAATTTTTTTGTTAAATTTTTGTACTGGGAAAAATATTGAGGCTTCCTGTCAGCAAGTATTAATAAAAGACCGACATATACAAAAATTTGCGGTGGGTACAACCCCATTTTTGTGGTTTTTAATTTTTTTTTTTGGCAAAATTTTTGTACTTAGGCTCCCTGTCAGCAATTTGTGGTATGTGTTACAAAGACTGGATTACAAACACCAACATATAAAAATGTTCTGGAGTACAACCGAGGTTGTTTAGTTCTTTTGTCCAAATTTTTGTACTTACTTAAAAATATAATATTGAGGTTCCCCGGCAGCAATTTGTGGTAGTTTGTTGTTACAAGTACTAGGCTACAACGGTTACAGAAAAATATTTGATTGACGCACTTTGTCATCAATTTGGGGTAGTTTGTGGTATATGGTACAAGGACTAGACTACAAAAATCTACATATAAAAATTTATGGGGTACAGCCCTATTTTTTCAATATGTTAGTTTTATTTTGCTGAATCTTTGAAGTTAGAAAAATATTATATTGAGGCTTCCTATCAGCAAGTTGGGGATAGTTTGTGCGATAAGGAGTGGACTACAAAGGCCGACGTATGAAAAATACATGGGGGTACAAACCCATTTTTGCAGTATTTTAGTTTGTTTTGGCAAAATCTTTGTTCTTAGAAAAATATTATTTTGAGGTTCCTTGTCAGCAATTTGTGGTACTTAGTGTAATAAAAAAAAATTGTGAGGGTACAATCCCATTTTTGCGATTTCTTAATTTTTTTGGCTAAATTTTTCTGCTAAGTAAAATATTGAGGCTCCCTGTCAGCAATTTGGGATAGTTTATGATTTATTATTAGGACTATACTACAAGGGGTACAACACTATTTTTGCGAATGTTTAGTTTTTTGTCTAAATTTTTGAAATTCGAAAAATATATTGAGGCTCCCTGTTAGCCATTCGGGTTAGTTTGTAGGAACTGTACTACAAAGACGGGTATATAAATAATATTTGTGAAGGTACAACCCCCTTCTTTCGGTTTTTTATTTTTTTAATCTAAATTTTTGTACTTAGAAAAATATTTAGGCTCCTGTCAGCAATTGGGGTAATTAGTGGTATGTGTTATAAGGACTGGATTTCAAGGACCGTCATATAAAAAGTTTTTGAGGATGCAACCCTATTTTTACGATTTAAAATTTTTTTTTTGTTCTTGGAAAGATATTGAGGTTCCTGTCAGCAATTTGTGGTGGTATTATAAGGGCTGAACCACAAGAGCCAACAAAACATTTATGATGGTAAAACCCCATTTTTGCGTTTTTCAATTTTTTTTTTCTAAATTTTTGTACTTAGAAAAATATTATATTGTGGCTCCCTGTTAGCGTTTTAAGGTAGTTAGTGGTATAAGGACTGGACTTTACGGACCATAATATAAAACAAATTGTGAGGATACTTCATTTTTGCAATTTTTCTTTGCTAAATCTTTGTTCTTAGAAAAATATTGAGGCTTCCTGCCGGAATTTTTTTGCTACATCTTTGGTCATAGGCTCCCTGTCGGAAGTAGTTGTAATAGGATTGGATTGGACTACAAGGATCTACATATTAAAAATTGGTGGAGGACAACCCTATTTTTGCAATATTTTATTTTATTTTGGCTAAATCTTTAAACTTAGAAAAATATTATAGTGAGGCCCCCTGTCAACAAGTTGGGGTAGTTAGTGGTATGTATTACAAGGTCTGGACTGCAACAAATTGTAAGGATTCAATCCTATTTTTGAGATTCTTGTTTTTTTTTTGGCTAAATTCTTCTACTTCGAAAAATATTATATTGAGGCTCTTTGTTAGCAATTTGGGGTGGTTTGTGGGGCTACAACCCTAATTTTGCAATATTTTTAGTTATTTTTTGGCCGAATCTTTGAACTTGAAAAATATTATATTGAGGCTCCCTGTCAGCAATTTGGGGTAGTTGGTGATTTAAGGACTCAACTGATATATCAAAAATATGTGGGGTGCAACTCCATTTTTCCGATTTTTCAGTTTTATTTGGCAAAATTTTTGTATTTACAAAATTATTATATTGAGACTTCCTGTCAACAATTCGGATAGTTTTTGGTATAAAGACTGGACTACAAAGGCCGACATATGGAAAATACATGGGGTACAACCTAATTTTTGCGATTTTTTTTTTAGGTATTTAGAACAATATTGTATTGAGGCTTCTTGTGAACAATTTGGGGTAGTTATTGGTATAAGGATTGGACAACAAGGATCAACATATAAAATTGTGAGGATACCTCAACATTTTTGAGGTTTTTTAGATTTTTTTTTGTTTAAATCTTTGTATTTTATGAAGACTCCCTGTTAGCAATTTGGCATAGTTTGTGCTATATTGTAAAGGCTGGACAAAGGCAAGCATAAAAAAATTGTGAGGGTACAATTCCATTTTTGTGATTTTTAAATTTTTTTGGCTAAATTTTTGTAGTTAGAAAAATATTATATTGAGGCTACTTGTCAGCAATTTGGGGTAGTGTGTGTTATGTGCTATAAGGACCGACGTAGTGGTACAACCCAATTTTTTAGATTTTTTTGCTTAGATTTTGTTTAAAAAAATATTGAGGCTGTTTGCAACAATTTCAGGTAGTTTCTGGTATATGTTATAAGGGCTGGACTTCAAGGACCAATAGAACAAATTTGTGAGGGTACAACCCTATTTTTACGATTTTTAGTTTTTTTTGTTAAGTTTTGGTACTCAGGAAAATATTGAGGCTCCCTGGCAGTAATTTGAGGTAGTTTGTTGTTGTTAGAAAAATTGATGAGGGTACAATTTCGGCCATTTTTGTTTTATTGTTAAATGTTATACTTCGAAAAATGTTGAGATTCCTGGGCAGCAGTTTGGGGTAGTTTGTTCTTACAAGAGCTAACATGTAACAAAAATTATGAGGGTAGAACTCCGACCATTTTTGCTTTTTTAATTCTTTTGTTAAATTTTTGTTCATAGAACAATATTGAGGCTCCCAGGCAGCAATTTGGGTTAAATTGTTCTTACAAGGGCTACCATGTAAAAAAATTATGCTTGTATAACCTCGGTCATTTTTCCTTTTTTTAAATTTTTTTGTTAAATTTTATACTTTGAAAATATTGAGGCTTTCTGCCAGTAATTTGGGTTAGTTTGTAGTTCCAAAAATTTATGAGGGTACAACTCCGGCCATTTTGCTTTTTTAAAATGTTTTTACTTAAAAATATTGAGGCTCTCTGGCAGCAGTTTGGGGTAGTTTGTTCTTACAAGAGCTAACATGTAACAAAAATTATGAGGGTAGAACTCCGACCATTTTTGCTTTTTTTAAATTCTTTTGTTAAATTTTTGTTCATAGAACAATATTGAGGCTCCCAGCCAGCAATTTGGGTTAAATTGTTCTTACAAGGGCTACCATGTAAAAAAAATTATGCTTGTATAACCTCGGTCATTTTTCCTTTTTTTTTTAATTTTTTTGTTAAATTTTTATACTTTGAAAAATATTGAGGCTTTCTGTCAGTAATTTGGGTTAGTTTGTAGTTCCAAAAAATTTATGAGGGTACAACTCCGGCCATTTTTGCTTTTGAAAATGTTTTTACTTAAAAAAATATTGAGGCTCTCTGGCAGCAGTTTGGGGTAGTTTGTTCTTACAAGAGCTAACATGTAACAAAAATTATGAGGGTAGAACTCCGACCATTTTTGCTTTTTTTAAATTTTTGTTCATAGAACAATATTGAGGCTCCCAGCCAGCAATTTGGGTTAAATTGTTCTTACAAGGGCTACCATGTAAAAAAAATTATGCTTGTATAACCTCGGTCATTTTTCCTTTTTTTTTAATTTTTTTTGTTAAATTTTTATACTTTGAAAAATATTGAGGCTTTCTGTCAGTAATTTGGGTTAGTTTGTAGTTCCAAAAAATTTATGAGGGTACAACTCCGGCCATTTTTGCTTTTTAAAATGTTTTACTTAAAAAATATTGAGGCTCTCTGGCAGCAGTTTGGGGTAGTTTGTTCTTACAAGAGCTAACATGTAACAAAATTATGAGGGTAGAACTCCGACCATTTTTGCTTTTTTAATTCTTTTGTTAAATTTTGTTCATAGAACAATATTGAGGCTCCCAGGCAGCAATTTGGTTAAATTGTTCTTACAAGGGCTACCATGTAAAAAAATTATGCTTGTATAACCTCGGTCATTTTTCCTTTTTTAAATTTTTTGTTAAATTTTTATACTTTGAAAATATTGAGGCTTTCTGCCAGTAATTTGGGTTAGTTTGTAGTTCCAAAAAATTTATGAGGGTACAACTCCGGCCATTTTTGCTTTTTTTAAAATGTTTTTACTTAAAAAAATATTGAGGTTCTCTGGCAGCAGTTTGGGGTAGTTTGTTCTTACAAGAGCTAACATGTAACAAAAATTATGAGGGTAGAACTCCGACCATTTTTGCTTTTTTTAATTCTTTTGTTAAATTTTTGTTCATAGAACAATATTGAGGCTCCCAGGCAGCAATTTGGGTTAAATTGTTCTTACAAGGGCTACCATGTAAAAAAATTATGCTTGTAACCTCGGTCATTTTTCCTTTTTTAAATTTTTTTGTTAAATTTTATACTTTGAAAAATATTGAGGCTTTCTGCCAGTAATTTGGGGTAGTTTGTAGTTCCAAAAATTTATGAGGGTACAACTCGGCCATTTTTGCTTTTTAAAATGTTTTACTTAAAAAATATTGAGGCTCTCTGGCAGCAGTTTGGGGTAGTTTGTTCTTACAAGAGCTAACATGTAACAAAATTATGAGGTAGAACTCCGACCATTTTTGCTTTTTTTTAAATTTTTGTTCATAGAACAATATTGAGGCTCCCAGCCAGCAATTTGGGTTAAATTGTTCTTACAAGGGCTACCATGTAAAAAAAATTATGCTTGTATAACCTCGGTCATTTTTCCTTTTTTTTTAATTTTTTTTGTTAAATTTTTATACTTTGAAACATATTGAGGCTTTCTGCGAGAAATTTGGGTTAGTTTGTAGTTCCAAAAAATGTATGAGTGTACAACTCCGGCCATTTTTGCTTTTTTTAAAATGTTTTTACTTAAAAAAATATTGAGGCTCTCTGGCAGCAGTTTGGGGTAGTTTGTTCTTACAAGAGCTAACATGTAACAAAAATTATGAGGGTAGAACTCCGACCATTTTTGCTTTTTTTTAAATTCTTTTGTTAAATTTTTGTTCATAGAACAATATTGAGGCTCCCAGCCAGCAATTTGGGTTAAATTGTTCTTACAAGGGCTAACATGTAAAAAAAATATGATGGTATAACCAATGGCCATTTTTACGTTTTTAAAATTTTTCTATACTGCTCCCTTGCAGTAATTTGGGTTCGTTTGTTGTTCTAAAGGCTAACATGTAAAAAAATTGATGAGGGTACAACCCCGGCTATTTTTGCTTTTTTTTTTAATTTTCGTGCTTAGAAAAATATTGAGGCTCCCTAGCAGCAGTTTGGGGTAGTTTGTTGTTACATGGACTGGGCTACAAGGACCAACATATAAAAAAAATGTATGAGGGTACAATTCCATTTTTACAATTTTTTTATTTTTTTATTGACGTCCCTGTAGTTTTACCAATAAAATTATGCTTTTTTTAAAACATTTTTTGATTTAGTATGAATTGCAAATTTTGAATTTTTTGTGCCAGTATTTCTTTAAAAAAATTAATTTTTTTTTGTCTTTAAAAAATGTTGTGTAGACTAACTTAAGTAGTTTATACGCATGCGTTTGTCGCTTGTTTGGTTATTTATGTGATTTTGTTTGCATTCGCTTTTAACTAGCAGACACCGCCACCAAAAACAAATCACAACAATTTTTCGTTTTTCTGTAGATAAGTCGGCAGATGGATCGGTCTGTCCGTATTCGCCCGAGCTCAACGCGTTGAAACAAACGAAGAAGAACGAAGCCGTCTCGCAAGGTACACGATTGTTAAATCGGCTCCCATTTTTGCAATCGTCTCTCTCTTTCTTCCAGGTCCTTTCTCCTACGACGAATTCTTCCGCGATCAAATCATGCGCAAAAAAAAGGACCACTCTTATCGCATCTTCAGAAAGGTGAATCGGTTAGCCGGACCGGGCCAATTTCCGAACGCGATGGAATATTCGTTCGGGGAGAAGCCGATCACGGTGTGGTGCTCGAACGACTACCTCGGCATGTCGTGTCATCCGGAAGTGAAGACGGCCGTGAGGTGAGTTAGGTTTAGCGATTCGTACGCTTGGTTCACTTCGGGTTTCAGGGAAGCGTTGGAGAAGTTCGGCGCCGGGGCCGGCGGTACGCGCAACATTTCCGGTAACTCGATGTTGCACGAAAACTTGGAAAGGCGACTAGCTAAGCTGCACCAGAAGGAGTCGGCTCTGCTTTTCACGTCGTGCTACGTCGCGAACGACTCGACGTTGTTTACCCTCGCCAAGGCGCTACCTGGGTGTCACATATTTTCCGACGCCGGAAATCACGCGTCCATGATCCAAGGGATACGCAACAGCGGCGTCCCCAAGCACATATTCAGGCACAACGATCCCGAGCACTTAGAACAGATGCTGATGGGAATCGATAAGAACTTGCCGAAGATCGTCGCCTTCGAAACCGTACATTCCATGACGGGCGCCGTGTGTCCGTTGGAGGAGATGTGTGACGTCGCCCACCATTACGGCGCGCTAACTTTCGTCGACGAAGTACACGCGGTCGGCTTATACGGCGAACACGGCGCCGGAATAGGCGAACGCGAAGGTCAACTGCACAAGATGGACATGATATCGGGCACTTTGGGTAAAGCGTTCGGCAACATCGGCGGATACGTCGCCGCCAACGCCGTTTTAATCGACACGGTCCGGTCATACGCCGCCGGTTTTATTTTTACGACATCTTTGCCGCCGACTGTGTTGTCGGGCGCTTTGCGCGCGATCGAGATTTTATCGTCCGACGAGGGTAGGCAACTGAGGCAGCGTCATCAGGAGAACGTCAAATACTTGAGAAACTCGTTGTTGAATCGGGGATTTCCGGTCGAGCACACGCCGAGTCATATAATTCCGATCAGAATCGCCGATCCGTTTCAGTGCACGAAAGTTTCCGACGAGTTGTTGAAACGCGGGCATTACGTCCAGGCGATTAATTATCCGACGGTCGCGCGCGGCGAAGAGAAGCTGAGATTAGCGCCGACGCCGCATCACACGAAGGAGTTGATGAACACCCTCGTCGACGAAATGACTCTGGTATGGAAGGAATTGAACCTGCCGTTTACTGGAATGAAATGTCCTAAGGTAAAAATTTTTAACTCGCGCCGCCCCCTTTTTTAATTTCATGTGTTTTTTTTTTCGTAGGAGTGCGACTTCTGTCGCAAGCCGATCATGTTTGATTACTTCGAAGCGCGCACACACAGCGACTGCTCCAGGGAATTGTTGTGCGACGTGCCGAATTGTCCGCAGAGGGTGGCGGCGGCCATGTGAGATCGGTTCCGTTAAACAAGCAAATGTTTTTTATTTTGTTAAAAGATGCTTTCAAATATGTGTATGTGGGAAATAAATGGTTTATTATAATTGCCTTTCTAGAATGTTCCAATATTTTTTGTTCGATTAAAAAATATCCAATGTTAAAACAATATTAATATTTATTGTTTTCACAATCTAATTCTACTAAGACTCTGATTATGTTTCAAAAAAAATTTTAATAATCTCTCATGCTCAGCAAATTCAGGTAAAACAGCACGCCACTGACAAGAGTAACATGAGTTACGCCACTGCGAAATTGTAATAAAGAGAGAATCTTTTTGAAAATTTTCATTTATTACTAGTTACGGTTAAATTTTAAATTATTGATTGTAAAAGTAAGAAATTTCATCAAAAACAACAGCGCAATCTGCCGTCACATTCAAACATTCAAATTTAAATTATTAAATCTTAAATTTAATTTTATGCACAAATTTAGGTATACATTATTTTCCAAAATTTGAGAGTTTGGGTAATTTTTCAAATTTTTAATATTATAATTTTAAGATATAAATTTTAAAAAATGTGTTTATCTTAAATATTTTTTTGTCATTTTAATATTTTATTCACATTTTTTATTTAGAATTCGGGCACATTAATTAAAAGAGCAATTTTAAATAATTATTTAGTTATTTTAAAAAATTTGAGTGCGAGTTAATTTTTATTTGATTTCTTTAAGATATAAATTTTAAGTTTATGCACATTGTTTGATACTGTGTGATTTTTAATTATTTTACAACTCTTCAATTTTTTAATACCATAATTTTAAGATATAAATTTAAAAAAAATTGTTGTGTTCAATAATTTAAAATTTAAAAAATGACGTGTTTATCTTAAATATATTTTTTTTGTCATTTTAATATTTTATTTACATTTTTATTTAGAATTCGGTCACATTAATTAAAAGTGAGCAATTTTAAATAATGATTTAGTTATTTTAAAAAATTTGAGTGCTAGTTAATTTTATTTGATTTTTTAAGATATAAGTTTTTAAATTTATGCACATTGATTGATACTGTGTGATTTTTAATTATTTTACAACTCTTCAATTTTTTTAATACCATAATTTTAAGATATAAATTTAAAAAAATTGTTGTGTTCAATAATTTAAAATTTAAAAATGACGTGTTTATCTTAAATATATTTTTTTTGTCATTTTAATATTTTATTTACATTTTTATTTAGAATTCGGTCACATTAATTAAAAGTGAGCAATTTTAAATAATGATTTAGTTATTTTAAAAATTTGAGTGCTAGTTAATTTTTATTTGATTTTTTAAGATATAAGTTTTTAAATTTATGCACATTGATTGATACTGTGTGATTTTTAATTATTTTACAACTTTTTAATTTTTTAATACCATAATTTTAAGATATAAATTTAAAAAAATTGTTGTGTTCAATAATTTAAAAAATTACGTGTTATCTTAAATATTTTGTTTGTTATTTTAATATTTTATTCACATTTTTTATTTAGAATTCGGGCACATTAATTAAAAGTGAGCAATTTTAAATAATTAATTAGTATTTTAAACAATTTGAATGCGAATTAATTTTTATTTGATTTCTTCAAGATATAAATTTTTAAATGTATGCACATTAATTGGTACTGTGTGATTTTTAATTATTTTACAACTCTTCAATTTTTTAACACCATAATTTTAAGATATAAATTTTTAAAAATGTTGTGTTCAATAATTTAAATTTAAAAAAATTACGTGTTTATCTTAAATATTTTTTTTGTCATTTTAATATTTTATTCCCATTCTTTATTTAGAATTCGGGCACATAAAAGTGAGCAATTTTAAATAATTATTTAGTTATTTTTAAAAAATTGAGTGCGAGTTAATTTTTATTTGATTTCTTTAAGATATAAATTTTTAAATTTATGCACATTGATTGGTACTGTGTGATTTTTAATTATTTTACAACTCTTCAATTTTTTAATACCATAATTTAAAAATTAAAATTAAAAAAAATTGTTGTGTTAAATAATTTAAAATTTAAAAAATTACGTGTTTATCTTAAATATTTTTTTTGTCGTTTTAAATTTTATTCACATTTTTTATTTAGAATTCGGGCACATTAATTAAAAGTGAGCATTTTAAATAATTATTTAGTTATTTTAGAAAATTTGAGTGCGAGTTAATTTTTATTTGATTTCTTTAAGATATAAATTTTTAAGTTTATGCACATTGTTTGATACTGTGTGATTTTTAATTATTTTACAACTCTTCAATTTTTTAATACCATAATTTTAAGATATAATTTTAAAAAATTGTTGTGTTCAATAATTTAAAATTTTAAAAATTACGTGTTTAACTTAAATATTTTTTTTTTTGTCGTTTTAATATTTTATTCACATTTTTTATTTAAAATTCGGGCACATTAATTAAAAGTGAGCAATTTTAAATTATTATTAGTTATTTTAAAAAATTTGAGTGAGAATAAATTTTTATTCGATTTCTTTAAGATATAAATTTTTAAATTTATGCACATTGATTAATACTGTGTGATTTTTAATTATTTTACAACTCTTCAATTTTTTTAATACCATAATTTTAAGATATAATTTTTAAAAATTGTTGTGTTCAATAATTTAAAATTTTAAAAAATTACGTGTTTATCTTAAATATTTTTTTTGTCATTTTAATATTTTATTCACATTTTTTATTTAGAATTCGGGCACATTAATTAAAAGTGAGCAATTTTAAATAATTATTTAGTTATTTTAAAAAATTTGAGTGCGAGTTAATTTTTATTTGATTTCTTTAAGATATAAATTTTTAAATTTATGCATGTTGATTGATACTATGTGATTTTTTAATTATTTTACAACTCTTCAATTTTTTAATACCATAATTTAAAATATAAATTAAAAAAAGATTGTGTTCAATAATTTAAAAAAAAAAAAATTACGTGTTTATCTTAAATATTTTTTTTTGTCATATTAATATTTTATTTACATTTTTTATTTAGAATTCGGGCACATTAATTAAAAGTGAGCAATTTAAAATAATTATTTAGTTATTTTAAAAAATTTGAGTGCGAGTTAATTTTTATTTGATTTATTTAAGATATAAATTTTTAAATTTATGCACGTTGATTGATACTGTGTGATTTTTAATTATTTTACAACTCTTTAATTTTTTTAATACAATAATTTTAAGATATAAATTTTTTAAAAAATTACGTGTTATTTTAAATATTTTTGTTTGTTATTTTAATATTTTATTCACATTTTTTATTTAGAATTCGGGCACATTAATTAAAAGTGAGCATTTTTAAATAATTAATTAGTATTTTAAAAAATTTGAGTGCGAATTAATTTTTATTTGATTTCTTTAAGGTATAAATTTTTTAATGTATGCACATTGATTAATACTGTGTGATTTTTAATTATTTTACAACTCTTCAATTTTTTTAATACCATAATTTTAAAATATAAATTTAAAAAAATTGTTGTGTTCAATAATTTAAAATTTAAAAAAATTACGTGTTTATCTTAAATATTTTTTTTTCGTCATATTAATATTTTATTTACATTTTTATTTAGAATTCGGGCACATTAATTAAAAGTGAGCAATTTAAAATAATTATTTAGTTATTTTAAAAAATTTGAGTGCGAGTTAATTTTTATTTGATTTCTTTAAGATATAAATTTTTAAATTTATGCACGTTGATTGATACTATGTGATTTTTAATTATTTTACAACTCTTCAATGTTTTTAATACCATAATTTAAAAATATAAATTAAAAAAAATTGTTGTTCAATAATTTAAAATTTTAAAAAAATTACGTGTTTATCTTAAATATTTTTTTTGTCGTTTTAATATTTTATTTACATTTTTTATTTAAAATTCGGGCACATTAATTAAAAGTGAGCAATTTTAAATAATTATTTAGTTATTTTAAAAAATTTGAGTGCGAGTTAATTTTTATTTGATTTCTTTAAGATATAAATTTTTAAATTTATGCACGTTGATTGATACTGTGTGATTTTTAATTATTTTACAACTCTTCAATTTTTTAATACAATAATTTTAAGATATAAATTTTAAAAAATTGTGTTCTATAATTTAAAATTTAAAAATGACGTGTTTATCTTAAATATTTTTTTTTGTCATTTTAATATTTTATTCACATTTTTATTTAAAATTCGGGCACATTAATTAAAAGTGAGCAATTTTAAATAATTATTTAGTTATTTTAAAAATTTGAGTGCGAGTTAATTTTTATTTGATTTCTTTAAGTATAAATTGTTAAATTTATGCACGTTGATTGATACTGTGTGATTTTTAATTATTTTACAACTCTTCAATTTTTTAATACCATAATTTTAAGATATAAATTTAAAAAAATTGGTTGTGTTCAATAATTTAAAATTTAAAAAAATTACGTGTTTATCTTAAATATTTTTTTTCATCATTTTTTTTTATTTACATTTTTTATTTAGAATTCGGGCACATTAATTAAAAGTGCGCAATTTAAAATAATTATTTAGTTATTTTAAAAAATTTGAGTGTGAGTTAATTTTTATTTGATTTCTTTAAGATATAAATTTTTTAATTTATGCACGTTGATTGATATTGTGTGATTTTTAATTATTTTACAACTCTTCAATTTTTTTAATACCATAATTTAAAATATAAATTAAAAAAATTGTTGTTTCAATAATTTAAAATTTTAAAAATTACGTGTTTATCTTAAATATTTTTTTTTGTCGTTTTAAATTTTATTCACATTTTTATTTAAAATTCGGGCACATTAATTAAAAGTGAGCAATTTTAAATAATTATTTAGTTATTTTAAAAAATTTGAGTGCGAGTTAATTTTTATTTGATTTCTTTAAGATATAAATTTTAAATTTATGCACGTTGATTGATACTGTGTGATTTTTAATTATTTTACAACTCTTCCATTTTTTTAATACCATAATTTTAAGATATAAATTTAAAAAAATTGTGTTCTATAATTTAAAATTTTAAAATGGACGTGTTTATCTTAAATATATTTTTTTTGTCATTTTAATATTTTATTCACATTTTTTATTTAAAATTCGGGCACATTAATTAAAAGTGAGCAATTTTAAATAATTATTTAGTTATTTTAAAAATTGAGTGCGAGTTAATTTTTATTTGATTTCTTTAAGTTATAAATTGTTAAATTTATGCACGTTGATTGATACTGTGTGATTTTTAATTATTATACAACTCTTCATTTTTTAATACCATAATTTTTAAATATAAATTAAAATCTCATGAATTTTTTGTTTTAAGGTTAGATTTGTTGAGTGCTTAACCTGTAGTACTTTTAAATCTCATTAAGAACCCTTAAGCCCAAAAATTTCATGCGTATGGTCATTTTATGCTCGCTAAATTCACGTAAAACAGTACGCCACTGACAAGACTAAGAATTATGAGATACGCCACTGCGTTGTAATAAAGTCGAACCTTTTTGAAAAATTACGTTTATTTGTAGCAAAGACCATGGTCTTTGTTTGTAGTTACTGTTCAATCATACATTACTGCATAAAATTGTAAAAAAAGAATTGAAAGATACAACAATGTATGGCAAAAATAACAGCGCCATCTACCGCCACATTCAAACATCAAAATTTATGTTGCTCTTTTAATCACTATATTATAACATTTACTTCATAAATCTTGCTAATTTTAATTTAAATTATAAATAATATACGTTTATTATTATATTTTGTAGAAAATTTCTATTTATATTGCAGGAATGTTACCAACTTGGTGTAGTCCTCGGTAGTATAGTGGTAAATATGACCCGCATGATAGTATCATTTGGGCGACCGGGGTTCGATTCCCCGCCGAGGAGGTCTTTTTTTTTTTTTAATACAATTTCCAATAACTATCTTTTTATTTGTATAACTTAACAATACGTAAAGCTTCTCTGTAGCCAGATTCGATGGCACCATGCACAGTTGCATAATGCGTAACACTTGTTGCTTCTCCACCGAACAACAAACCCACCTTTCCACAATCAGACATCAATGGCTCAGACAACTTGGCAGCAGCGAACCGGTTGGCTTCTTGCGATTCAACAGTTTCAAACGAATACACGCCAAGAAAGTGTGGATTCGAAAACCAATTATGCCTGAAACAAAAACCTTCTAAATCCCATGACAAATAGATCTCCACAAACAAACCGTAGTATCCTATCCGGTTTCGTCACATTATATCGTACACTGAAAAATGTTTTCAAAACTAACGTAACCCCTTCAATAAGGTCATCATCCGGAAGCGTTTCGATTTCGGGAACAAACTCGCCCGTAAACCAAGCGATCAGCACCCGAGGATTTTTTTCGACAACATGAAACTGACACAGATTCTCCAACCACAACATGTCCTCGGGAAGTTTCTTCAAATCGTCCCGATCCCAACACAAAAAAGCCATTCGAAAATCGTCATCGTTCCACCACTTATTGTGAAAAAGCAAAGCAACCTTCACAACACCCTCAATCCCCAAATCTTGAATCGCTTTCACCTTATCATTCGGCAAACTTGGTTTAAACATAGTGCGGTACCGAGCTTTCAAGACACCCAACGACACCGTCACAATAACATGATCAGCCCGATATTCCGATTCATCTGAGCACTTCACCTTAACAACCTTGTCGTTCCAAACAATCTCGTCAACAACTTTCCCAAAACGTACGTCAATCGGCAACTCCTTCTCGGAATCGGGAAACTTCCCCATCATCACGTCTAAAATGACGCCATGCCCGAGACCGTTCCAATTCAAATACGAGTTTCCACGCAACCGCTCGTAGTTGTTGCACATTGGCAACCTCTCCCATGAAAACGCCCCCTTCTGTATTAAAACATTGTGGCGAAAACTGCAGAGAACTTCCCCACCGTATTTATCATCAATTTTAATTGCAAATCTACAACTTCCCCCTTATAGTTACTTAATGCAAGATTAGTATTTCTAATTACTTTTCCGCTACAGACCCAGGTGTCTTTTCCGACAACATGGTTTCATATATTTTAAAAAATCGGTCGGCGGTCGCTACATCGAACGCTTCGTTCGAGTAATGTAATCTCTTGCGAAAGTTACTTAATCGCAATAAGTCGAGATCTTTGACCAAAGCATACATCGTGTTGTTGTGTTCGCCATGGCTCCATTGAGCTCCTAAGTCGACGACTGCAAGGCCAAAAGCAACCGTGTGAATTCTGCCTCCAATGCGTTGCTCCGCTTCCAGCACCGTAACGTTAACGATACCATTTTGTATTAGTTTAGATGCCGCTGCGATTCCCGAAGCCCCGGCTCCTATCACCAGAACATTCGGAGAGCTTTCGCAGCAGCTCACTAAAACGAAAGCAATGACAAAGGTAAAAATGTGAAAGGAGCAGATCATTGATTTTACTGCTTTTGCGTTTTGTCTTCTAATCTATCAGTTAAAAACTATAAAATTTTGAAAACTTTTGGACTTTTAGGTTAAAGTTTACAGATCAGTTTCAAGGAATAATGCAACGTTGTCACGTTTATTTTTTTCATGTATACAATGCAATTAAACGATCGGCTTCTCTAAATCCGGTTTCGATCGCACCATGCACTGTCGAGTAGAACTTCCGGATGACTCGCCTCTCCAGCGAACAGAACCGTCGGTTTCCACACTCCGAATGCAAAGGCAAAGACAACTCAATATGATCTGAGTGCTTTCCACGTCGCGTTTCGAAGCCTTGGAACGAGTACGATCCACGAAAGTACGGATCCGAGTACCAGTTGTGCCTAAACAATTCCTCAACTACTTTTTGCAATACGTGAGGGGGGGGGGGAGAATCTTACCTGACTAACTTATCTGGTCGATTCATGTTCGGATAACGTTCGCCGAGGAACAACTTCAAAACGTACATCAAACCATCAATCAGAATTTCTTCGGATAATGCTTCAGTTTCGGGCAACAGAGAGCCTGTAAACCACATTCTCAGCACGTTCGGATTTTGTGGTACCGAGTACACACCAATGATGTCTTGAACCCACGCCTTTCCGTTCTAAAAATAAAACGCTAACAAAATGAGAGAATAAGTTTTGACTCACACTATTAGAAGTTGCTCCGTCTTCGTCGCATTTTCCAATGCATTCTTCGTCCAAACGAATTGCGCCCCACCGAAGCTCCACCACTTCTTAGGAAAATGGAGAAAGATTTTCAAAGTTGCTTCATACGAAATTCGCTTAATTGCGCCAACTTTGTTGAGTGGCAAAGATGGTTGGAACCAAGATCCGTGTTGTGACTTTAAAACACCCAGAGACACGGTCACGATAACGTGATCAGCGTGATACTCGCTACCGTCCGCGCAGCTTACAGTCGCGTTTTCTCCCCAACTAACTCGAACGACTTCTTTACTCAAACAAAACAATTCCTTCGGAAGCTTCTTTGTCAAAACATCTAGTACCGTCTTGTATCCGAATCCGTTCCAAATCCAATTACTGGCATTTTCGCAGCTAACGTAATCAGAAGATGCGATCGGGTCGAACCAAGAGAACGAACCCTTGTATCTCATTATCAGCTTTCGAAACACCTGTAACACTTCGACCGCGACTTTTCTTTCTTCTTCATCACACACGTCGTGGATTCGTTCCAAAAACCGATCGGTGAAGTACTCGCCTATAGAATTCGTAGCGGAGGACCGATCTTCTTGGTAATAAACCTCGTTAAAGATGTCGACCAAAGTGGTTTTTAATTCCGAATTAACGCATCGACCATCAGGATAGAAGAAATCATAGTCTGATGGATCCGGTACGAGGACTTTCAAATCGTTAACCAACTCAAACACCACGTTGCCTTTTTTGCCGTGGCAAAATTCTGCGCCCAAATCGATTAATTTATCGCCGAACTTTACGGTGTGGATTCTCCCGCCTATCCGATCATTCACCTCCAGGACCACGATGTCGGTGAAGCCTGCGTCGTATAGTCTTGAGGCGGCTGCAACACCGGCAGCTCCCGCACCTATTATTAAAATTTTGCGATTTCTTACGCAATTCGTATGAGACATCCTTTCATCTTTCTCTTTATCGCACTCTGGTGATAAAAATTGTGTACTTTGGTCAATTTCTTATCGCTGATAACGAGTTTTACTTCGTTGGATATAAAACTATGAACTAATTACTTTCTGATTTTATATGAAATTATACAAAAACAAATTCGAAATGAATAGCAAATAAATTCAAACATTTATTATTTTTTGTCAAAAAAGGCAAGAGGTTAAAGGAAAGCATTAATAAAATTTCTATAATTTCTTTCAGTTTCCCTACACTACTGAAAAAACTTTTTTGTCAAAAAAGGCGAAAAGTTTGACTGAAAGTATCAATAAAATTACTAATTTTTTTTTCAGTTTCTCTAGGAGACTATAATAATAATAATAATAATAATAAAGCTTTATTTGTTTTTTTTGCCGTATCCCTCCGTTACGTGATTTTTATTATATTCTTCTTCTTTTCTTCCATCCATCTTCTTCTGTTTTCTACATCTTTCATCCATTTTATGCCCTCTCCATTTTCTCCTAGCAGAACCTCCCTTCTCACTTCATCTCTCCTTAATTCGCTGTACTCATATACCATTTGCTCTACATTCTCCCAATTTTCCCCACACATCCTACACATTCTTTCTTCATCTTTTTTCCAATATTTACTTTTATTTTCCTTATTTTCTAGTTTATACCTCGCTACTATATGTTTTTCTATTATGTTTAATGATCTTGTAATATATTTTGGTATCCCTTCCACCATTATATATTTGTACTTTGTTTCTTTCATTTTCATCTCTTTTCTTGTTTTTAACTGTCTTTGTCCATTTATGTTATCTCTTCTCCTTTCTTCCCTCATTCTTCTTCTGTCCCATAATTTCCTTTTTATAGTATGTTCTTCTCTCTTCTTCTCCGTGCTTTGTTCTTTGCCATTCCTACCTCCTTCCAACATTCATATAGAGTTTGATTGTCTTTTCTATCTTCCATCCTTTCCTCAAATCTTATTGCTCTCCTTCCTGCTTGTATTCTTATTTTTTCTATTTTCATTTCTTCCTCTATTAAATTCCTGCCACCCCCAAATCTCCGCTCCGTACATCATCACACGTTTTACTATTTTCTCGTATAACAACTTTATTTTTTCTATTTCTTTACCGAATAATCTTTCTCATATACTCCATGCTTGTCCCATTATATTACTTCCTTTTTGCTTAATTCTTCTCTATGATCACTGTCTTTATTGTCATATCTCATTATGTACTAGACAAAGCCAGCATGCTACGCATGCGTTAAGTCACAAAAATAAATTAGCTTCTAAAGAGCAGACAGTCATGAATAATAATTAGCACTTACATTAACATTCATCAGTTGAGTAATCAATATGAATGCAAAGTATGTACTCCATGTGAATTCGTAAAATGAATCGAGAGTATTCGGGTGTACGCTCGCAACGAATCGAGAGTAGGTGAGGACGCACAAACGACATAACATATTAATATAGAAGATATGGATGTAGTCCGAATAGAAATTATTTATTAAAAAAATATTTAGAAGCGGATTTATTGGCTCGACCGCTTTAACGTAATACAACAAAGTTTATTTAGGTAAAATTTGGTTCGCATAACGCTCGCAGTTACGCGTGTGTGAGTCATCAAGTTCGTGCATACGAAGATTTTTTGGGTGAAATTGAATCCTCTACAGTTAAACCATTCGAAAATTTGCAAAATTACGAATATTTTGATTTTTATTCGTGTTTTACGTAATATGGTTCCGGAGTTATAAAAATTACAGTATTCGTATAACAATGTAAAATTCCTTAAAAAAATTTTTAAAAATGATAAATTTTTTTAAACATAATGTGATAGGGTCATAAAAGGAACGTTTTTTAAATAAATTTTTTTTATCTGTTATAATTTAGAAATTATGGCCGTTTTAGTTTTCGAATGAAATTTTGTCGGAAACGTTTTTCGCTTATAACTTTTGAAAACACGCGAGGTCTAACAAAACTGAAACGGCCAAAAATATAATTTCTTTATCCGCTTATGATGCTTTTTGAATTTTGAAAATCGGTCCGTAAATAAGCGAGTTGTG
>JALBCR010000745.1:0-102500 GCA_030710515.1 Abscondita cerata | reverse complement strand
TTTTTTGTCCAAAAAAAAAGAGGTTTTAAAAAAAGTATCAAAAAAATTCCTATTTTGTTTCAGTTTCTCTAGGAGACCGATGACCAATGTTGTACGCCACCATTTACCCTTTAATTCGATAAAATCAATCAAAACATTTATCATTTTTTGTCAAGAGGTGTCATTAAAATTCCTATATTTTTTTCAGTGACTCTAGGAAAACGTACCACTAAACCTTAATTGGATAAAATCAATCAAAACATTTATTATTTTATCAAAAAAGGCAAAAGGTTTCCAGGAAAGAGTCATTTTTTTTGTTTCACTAGGAGACTGAAAAAACCAGTTTTTAAATAGTGTTGTACGCCTAAATTTACTCCTTAATTCAATAAAATCAATCAAAACATTTATCATCTTTGTCAAAAAAGGCAAAATGTTTGAAGAAAAGTCCAATGTTTTTCAGTTTCTCTAGGAGACTGAAAAACCAGTTTTCAAATAATGATGTACGCAACGATTTATTCCTTATTTCGATAAAATCAATCAAAACATTTATCATTTTTGTCAAAAAAAACAGGAGGTTTCAAGGAAAGTATCAAAAATTCCTATTTTTTAGTTTCTCTAGGAGACCGATGACCAATGTTGTACGCCACCACTTACCCTTTAATTCGATAAAATCAATCAAAACATTTATCATTTGTTGTCAAAAGGTGTCATTAAAATTCCTATATTTTTTTCAGTGTCTCTAGGATAAAACCTTAATTGGATAAATTCAATCAAAACATTTATTATTTTATCAAAAAAGGCAAGAGGTTTCCAGGAAAGAGTCATTTTTTTGTTTCACTAGGAGACTGAAAAAACCAGTTTTTAAATAGTGTTGTACACCTAAATTTACTCCTTAATTCAATAAAATCAATCAAAACATTTATCATCTTTGTCAAAAAGGCAAAATGTTTGAAGAAAAGTGTTAATAAAATTCCGATGTTTTTCAGTTTCTCTAGGAGACTGAAAAACCGGTTTTCAAATAATGTTGTACGCTACGATTTACACCTTATTTTGATAAAATCAATCAAAACATTTATCATTTTTTGTCCAAAAAAAGAGGTTTTAAAAAGTATCAAAAAATTCCTATTTTGTTTCAGTTTCTCTAGGAGACCGATGACTAATGTTGTACACCACCATTTACCCTTTAATTCGATAAAATCAATCAAAACATTTACCATTTTTTGTCAAGAGGTGTCATTAAAATTCCTATATTTTTTTCAGTGACTCTAGGATAAACCTTAATTGGATAAATTCAATGAAAACATTATTATTTTATCAAAAAAGGTAAAAGGTTTCCAGGAAAGAGTCATTTTTTTTGTTTCACTAGGAGACTGAATAAACCGGTTTTTAAATAGTGTTGTACACTTAAATTTACTCCTTAATTCAATAAAATCAATCAAACCATTTATCATCTTTGTCAAAAAAGGCAAAATGTTTGAAGAAAAGTCCAATGTTTTTCAGTTTCTCTAGGAGACTGAAAAACCAGTTTTCAAATAATGATGTACGCAACGATTTATTCCTTATTTCGATAAAATCAATCAAAACATTTATCATTTTTTGTCAAAAAAAACAGGAGGTTTCAAGGAAAGTATCAAAAAAATTCCTATTTTTTTAGTTTCTCTAGGAGACCGATGACCAATGTTGTACGCCACCACTTACCCTTTAATTCGATAAAATCAATCAAAACATTTATCATTTGTTGTCAAAAAAGGCGAAATGTTTGAAGAAAAATGTTAATAAAATTCCGATGTTTTTCAGTTTCTCTAGGAGACTGAAAAACCGGTTTTCAAATAATGTGGTACGCCACGATTTACACCTTATTTTGATAAAATCAATCAAAACATTTATTATTTTATCAAAAAAGGCAAGAGGTATCCAGGAAAGAGTTATTTTTTTTGTTTCACTAGGAGACTGAAAAAACCAGTTTTTAATTAGTGTTATACTCCTAAATTTACTCCTTAATTCACTAAAATCAATCAAAACATTTATCATCTTTGTCAAAAAGGCAAAATGTTTGAAGAAAAGTCCAATGTTTTTCATCAAAACATTTATCATTTTTCTCAAAAAAAACAAGAGGTTTCAAGGAAAGTATCAAAAATTCCTATTTTTTTAGTTTCTCTAGGAGACCGATGACCAATGTTGTACGCTACCATTTACCCTTTAATTCGACAACATCAATCAAAACATTTATCATTTTTTGTCAAAAAAGAACAAGAGGTTTCAAGGAAAGTATCAAAAATTTCCTATTTTTTCAGTTTCTCTAGGAGACCGATGACCAATGTTGTACGCCACCACTTACCCTTTAATTCGATAAAATCAATCAAAACATTTATCATTTGTTGTCAAAAAAGGCGAAATGTTTGAAGAAAAATGTTAATAAAATTCCGATGTTTTTCAGTTTCTCTAGGAGACTGAAAAACCGGTTTTCAAATAATGTTGTACGCTACGATTTACACCTTATTTTGATAAAATCAATCAAAACATTTATTATTTTATCAAAAAAGGCAAGAGGTTTCCAGGAAAGAGTCATTTTTTTTTGTTTCACTAGGAGACTGAAAAAACCAGTTTTTAAATAGTGTTATACGCCTAAATTTACTCCTTAATTCACTAAAATCAATCAAAACATTTATCATCTTTGTCAAAAAAGGCAAAATGTTTGAAGAAAAGTCCAATGTTTTTCATCAAAACATTTATCATTTTTTCTCAAAAAAAAACAAGAGGTTTCAAGGAAAGTATCAAAAAATTCCTATTTTTTCAGTTTCTCTAGGAGACCGATGACCAATGTTGTGCGCCACCACTTACCCTTTAATTCGATAAAATCGATCAAAACATTTATCATTTGTTGTCAAAAAAGGTAAAATGTTTGAAGAAAAGTGTCAATAAAATTCCGATGTTTTTCAGTTTCTCTAGGAGACTGAAAAACCGGTTTTCAAATAATGTTGTACGCTACGATTTACACCTTATTTTGATAAAATCAATCAAAACATTTATTATTTTATCAAAAAAGGCAAGAGGTATCCAGGAAAGAGTCATTTTTTTTTGTTTCACTAGTAGACTGAAAAAAACAGTTTTTAAATAGTGTTATACGCCTAAATTTACTCCTTATTTCACTAAAATCAATCAAAACATTTATCATCTTTGTCAAAAAAGGCAAAATGTTTGAAGAAAAGTCCAATGTTTTTCAGTTTCTCTAGGAGACTGAAAAACCAGTTTTCAAATAATGATGTACGCAACGATTTATTCCTTATTTCGATAAAATCAATCAAAACATTTATCATTTTTGTCAAAAAAAACAGGAGGTTTCAAGGAAAGTATCAAAAATTCCTATTTTTTAGTTTCTCTAGGAGACCGATGACCAATGTTGTACGCCACCACTTACCCTTTAATTCGATAAAATCAATCAAAACATTTATCATTTGTTGTCAAAAAGGCGAAATGTTTGAAGAAAATGTTAATAAAATTCCGATGTTTTTCAGTTTCTCTAGGAGACTGAAAAACCGGTTTTCAAATAATGTTGTACGCTACGATTTACACCTTATTTTGATAAAATCAATCAAAACATTTATTATTTTATCAAAAAAGGCAAGAGGTATCCAGGAAAGAGTCATTTTTTTTGTTTCACTAGTAGACTGAAAAAAACAGTTTTTAATTAGTGTTATACTCCTAAATTTACTCCTTAATTCACTAAAATCAATCAAAACATTTATCATCTTTGTCAAAAAGGCAAAATGTTTGAAGAAAAGTCCAATGTTTTTCATCAAAACATTTATCATTTTTTCTCAAAAAAAAAACAAGAGGTTTCAAGGAAAGTATCAAAAATTCCTATTTTTTAGTTTCTCTAGGAGACCGATGACCAATGTTGTACGCCACCACTTACCCTTTAATTCGATAAAATCAATCAAAACATTTATCATTTGTTGTCAAAAAAGGTAAAATGTTTGAAGAAAAGTGTCAATAAAATTCCGATGTTTTTCAGTTTCTCTAGGAGACTGAAAAACCGGTTTTCAAATAATGTTGTACGCTACGATTTACACCTTATTTTGATAAAATCAATCAAAACAT
Source organism: Abscondita cerata (assembly GCA_030710515.1). Taxonomy (NCBI): domain Eukaryota; kingdom Metazoa; phylum Arthropoda; class Insecta; order Coleoptera; family Lampyridae; genus Abscondita; species Abscondita cerata. The sequence goes on along the minus strand of JALBCR010000745.1, from coordinate 98,420 downwards.
TTATTATTTTATCAAAAAAGGCAAGAGGTATCCAGGAAAGAGTTATTTTTTTTGTTTCACTAGGAGACTGAAAAAACCAGTTTTTAATTAGTGTTATACTCCTAAATTTACTCCTTAATTCACTAAAATCAATCAAAACATTTATCATCTTTGTCAAAAAAGGCAAAATGTTTGAAGAAAAGTCCAATGTTTTTCAGTTTCTCTAGGAGACTGAAAAACCAGTTTTCAAATAATGTTGTACGCTACGATTTACACCTGATTTTGATAAAATCAATCAAAACATTTATTATTTTATCAAAAAAGGCAAGAGGTTTCCAGGAAAGAGTTATTTTTTTTGTTTCACTAGGAGACTGAAAAAACCAGTTTTTAATTAGTGTTATACTCCTAAATTTACTCCTTAATTCACTAAAATCAATCAAAACATTTATCATCTTTGTCAAAAAAGGCAAAATGTTTGAAGAAAAGTCCAATGTTTTTCATTAAAACATTTATCATTTTTTCTCAAAAAAAAAAACAAGAGGTTTCAAGGAAAGTATCAAAAAATTCCTATTTTTTTAGTTTCTCTAGGAGACCGATGACCAATGTTGTACGCTACCATTTACCCTTTAATTCGACAAAATCAATCAAAACATTTATCATTTTTTGTCAAAAAAGAACAAGAGGTTTCAAGGAAAGTATCAAAAATTTCCTATTTTTTCAGTTTCTCTAGGAGACCGATGACCAATGTTGTACGCCACCACTTACCCTTTAATTCGATAAAATCAATCAAAACATTTATCATTTGTTGTCAAAAAAGGTAAAATGTTTGAAGAAAAGTGTCAATAAAATTCCGATGTTTTTCAGTTTCTCTAGGACACTGAAAAACCGGTTTTCAAATAATGTTGTACGCTACGATTTACACCTTATTTTGATAAAATCAATTAAAACATTAATTATTTTATCAAAAAGGTAAGAGGTTTCCAGGAAAGAGTCATTTTTTTTTGTTTCACTAGTAGACTGAAAAAAACAGTTTTTAAATAGTGTTATACGCCTAAATTTACTCCTTAATTCACTAAAATCAATCAAAACATTTATCATCTTTGTCAAAAAGGCAAAATGTTTGAAGAAAAGTCCAATGTTTTTCAGTTTCTCTAGGAGACTGAAAAACCAGTTTTCAAATAATGATGTACGCAACGATTTATTCCTTATTTCGATAAAATCAATCAAAACATTTATCATTTTGGTCAAAACAAACAGGAGGTTTCAAGGAAAGTATCAAAAATTCCTATTTTTTAGTTACTCTAGGAGACCGATGACCAATGTTGTACGCCACCACTTACCCTTTAATTCGATAAAATCAATCAAAACATTTATCATATATTGTCAAGAGGTGTCATTAAAGTTCCTATATTTTTTCAGTGTCTCTAGGATAAAACTTAATTGGATAAATTCAATCAAAACATTTATTATTTTATCAAAAAAGGTAAGAGGTTTCCAGGAAAGAGTCATTTTTTTGTTTCACTAGGAGACTGAAAAACCAGTTTTTAAATAGTGTTGTACACCTAAATTTACTCCTTAATTCAATAAAATCAATCAAACCATTTATCATCTTTGTCAAAAAAGGCAAAATGTTTGAAGAAAAGTGTTAATAAAATTCCGATGTTTTTCAGTTTCTCTAGGAGACTGAAAAACCGGTTTTCAAATAATGTTGTACGCTACGATTTACACCTTATTTTGATAAAATCAATCAAAACATTTATCATTTTTTGTCCAAAAAAAAAGAGGTTTTAAAAAAAGTATCAAAAAAATTCCTATTTTGTTTCAGTTTCTCTAGGAGACTGAAAAACCGGTTTTCAAATAATGTGGTACGCCACGATTTACACCTTATTTTGATAAAATCAATCAAAACATTTATTATTTTATCAAAAAAGGCAAGAGGTATCCAGGAAAGAGTTATTTTTTTTGTTTCACTAGGAGACTGAAAAAACCAGTTTTTAATTAGTGTTATACTCCTAAATTTACTCCTTAATTCACTAAAATCAATCAAAACATTTATCATCTTTGTCAAAAAAGGCAAAATGTTTGAAGAAAAGTCCAATGTTTTTCATCAAAACATTTATCATTTTTTCTCAAAAAAAAAACAAGAGGTTTCAAGGAAAGTATCAAAAAATTCCTATTTTTTTAGTTTCTCTAGGAGACCGATGACCAATGTTGTACGCTACCATTTACCCTTTAATTCGACAACATCAATCAAAACATTTATCATTTTTGTCAAAAAGAACAAGAGGTTTCAAGGAAAGTATCAAAATTTCCTATTTTTTCAGTTTCTCTAGGAGACCGATGACCAATGTTGTACGCCACCACTTACCCTTTAATTCGATAAAATCAATCAAAACATTTATCATTTGTTGTCAAAAAGGCGAAATGTTTGAAGAAAAATGTTAATAAAATTCCGATGTTTTCAGTTTCTCTAGGAGACTGAAAAACCGGTTTTCAAATAATGTTGTACGCAACGATTTACACCTTATTTTGATAAAATCAATCAAAACATTTATTATTTTATCAAAAAAGGCAAGAGGTTTCAGGAAAGAGTCATTTTTTTGTTTCACTAGGAGACTGAAAAAACCAGTTTTTAAATAGTGTTATACGCCTAAATTTACTCCTTAATTCACTAAAATCAATCAAAACATTTATCATTTTTTGTCAAAAAAAAACAAGAGGTTTCAAGGAAAGTATCAAAAAATTCCTATTTTTCAGTTTCTCTAGGAGACCGATGACCATTTAATTTGACAAAATCAATCAAACATTTATCATTTGTTGTCAAAAAAAGGCAAGAGGTATGAAGAAAAGTGTCATTAAAGTTCCGATGTTTTTTAGTTTCTCTAGGAGACTGAAAAACCGCCGGTTTTCAAATAATGTTGTACGCCACGATTTACTCCGTAATTCGATAAAATCATGGGTTATTCTAAATAGTTGTATCAACTCACTCCTATCTTGTCTTTTCTCTAAAGAAGGAATGTTTAATTTATTTAGGCGTTCTGCATATGATAATTGAGCAAAGCCTCGTGGCCACCTTGTTACAGTATGTTGGACCCTATTTAACAAATGTTGATCTTTAAGGTAGTGAGGACGCCACACCGATGCGGCATATTCAAAGTGAGGTCTGATGTAAGTAATGAAAAGTTTAGCACATAATTCTGGAGATGGATTGACAAAAGTTTTTTTCATACTTATTAAATAATAACCCAAAAGACTTTTTCGCAACTTTAACACAATGAGAAGTCCACGACAATTTAGTATCAACTAAAAGTCCTAAATCGAGCTGGGATGACACCACGGAATTAGGTTCATTATTTATTGAATACACATAAGCTGAGTGTGGCCTACGAATGTTATTTAACACATCTGCCGTGTAGGACAGAAATACTACTGGACCTACAACTGAACCCTGCGACACCCCACTGCTAACAGGAAACCTGTCTGAAAGTTTTTTGTTTACTTTTACTACAAATGATCTATTATCCAAGTTAATACATTACCTGAAATGCCAAACTTTTCCAATTAAAAAGTAGTAATCCGTGAGGCACCCTGTCAAACGCTTTACTAAAATATATGTGAATGTTGCGCTCGCGGTAGGTGGCTGGACATCTCGGGCGACGTCCGGCTGAGTGGCGATAGGACTGGAGGTACTCGTGCGGCTCGCTTCCAGCTGTAATACGCTGCTCGGAACATGCGTCGTTCCGTATACTCACGTGTGGGCATTGAGTTATATTGCGGGAAGCTGTACTATATATCAGCATGAGGGACCCAATGTTGCACAATACCCTACTGTAATAGCGCGTGCGTGGATGCGTGGGGGTGTTTGGTTGTGTCTACGTTGTCGTCGTAGGTACTCGATCGCCACATCACTCCCGTTCCAGTGATAACTTTATCTGTAGCGAACGGGTAGTCGTATGTTCCTACCGGATATCGTCCGATTTCTGGTGTGAGGTTTGTTGTGTGTCCTATTTCCTGTTGAATCGTGACCACTTTGCTTTTGTTGATTGCCGGATTTGTTTGAGCGATGAATGCGGGTTTTAATCTTGCGATGCTGATTGTAATTGCTGCTTGGTTGCGTTTGATTACGAAGGTGTTGTTGTTGTAATTTCGGGAGATTACTTGGTATGGTCCCTCGTAAACTGGTCTTAGTGGTTTTTTTATCGCGTCCCTACGAACGAACACATGTGAACATGTTCGTAAGTCCATAGGTATGAAAAAATCGGTGTTGCCTTGGAGATGCTTTTTCTGGTTTTTGTCGGAAATCGAACACGAGTGGTTTGTGGTCCGTATATATCGTGAAATGGCGGCCTTCTACGCTGTATCGAAAACGTTGCGTATGAAGCTAACAGTTTTTTGTCTGACTTACTGTAATTCGACTGTGCTTGGTTGAGCTTTTGCGAAAAAAAAGCTGGTGGTTTCCAAGTGCCATTTTCATATTGTTGTAGTGCTGCACCGATTGCTTTATCTGAAGCGTCTACTGCGATGGAAAGTTGTGTTTCATGTTTAGGGTGCGTGAGTAAAGTTGCGTTGGCTAAACTGTTTTTGATTCTTTCGAAAGCTTCCGTTGCGCCTGCCTGCCACTGGATTTCGCTATTGCCTTTTTGTGTTCCTTTTAGCAGGTCCGTTATGGGTGCGAGTAAGTCTGCTGCTTGTGGTATGAAACGTCGATAGAAGTTAATCATACCAAGGAAGCGGCGTAATCCTTTTGTAGTTTGTGGACGGGGATAGCTCTGTATGGCTTTGATTTTTTCTTGTGGAGGCTGTATTCCCTGAGCGCTGATGCTAAACCCGAAGAATTTGACTTGTTCTTTGCCGAAGTCGCATTTTGTCGTGTTGATGATGACGCCATATTTAGCAAATCTTTCGAACAATGTTTGTAGGTGTCGCACATGTTGTGCTTGGTTGTCCGAGAATACTATGATGTCATCTATGTATGGGAAACAGAATTCGAGACCGCGGGTGACTTCGTCAATGAAACGTTGGAATGTCTGGGCTGCGTCAGTATCCACCAAGTATTGCACTTTAATGAATAAGCGGTGTTGCAGTTGTGTCCTGTCTATTGCCGTTTCGTCAATAGCCAGGCTTATTGGTTTTTGGGTACTCGGACGGGGTTGTGCACTTGCGAGCTTTGTCTGCAAAACGGTTTTGACGGTTCCAGGTTTTCCAGCCTTTGTGAGATTGCGTTGAGTTGGTGCACTCGTTCGTTGTTTCGGTTGGTTTCAAGGCGGCGCTGCAAGATGGCGTGGTAGGCATACTATTCTGGGACCATGTCTCTGAGGTTTGGTCAGCGAGTTTGGCTGCGTCATTCAGTGGTTGCGTTTTTACCGTAGCTAAGATGGCTTGTGTGTAAGGTGGTAACCTACCGGACCAGATCGTTCGCAGTAAGTCGTCTGGTACTGTGTTACCGACTAACCCTCGTAGGTGTCGAAGAAAGTGGCTAGGCTTCCTATCACCAAGTTCTTCAAACTCTAATAGTTGTCTAGTCTTTTTCTCTTGCGACGTTGACAGGCGGTCCACTAGTTCTCGCTTTAATTTTTCGTAGCGGGGAAATAATGATGTCGACCACTTCCGACGCGTACCGTGTATCGAGGTTACTCACTACCGAATAATATTTCTTTTCGTCGCCAACGATCCCGTGTAAGTTGAATTGTCCTTCCACTTGTGCAAACCAGGCGGCTGGCTGCTCCTGCCAGAAGATAAACGGAAGATAACGCGCTCCACGGGCGTTCTGTTTGCGGTTGCGGTCGAAGTAGTGTCCGGCATTGTTTTTGTTATAGTTGCACTAACGCTGCACTGTTTGTTTTTAAATCACGTCGGGGTCACCATTGTTGTGCATGATAGTTTTAATGTTTATTCTTACTTGAGTATAATTTCTTTTATTAACTAACACTTAATACATTATGTAAATAACTCGAGGATCATGGGCTTGTAGATGTGCGCGGTTTACTCCGGCGTAGGCTTCGGACGTGTGCGTAAGCCGTAGGTACCAATGCGCGGCGTCAGCGTCAGTATATGAATGTCGCGCTCGCGGAAAAGGGCGCCTTGCGCGGTAGGTAGCTGAACATCTCGGGCGACGTCTGGTTATGGCGGGCGGCGTCCAGCTGAGTGGCGATAGGACTGAGGTACTCGTGCTGCTCGCTTCCAGCTGTAATACTCTGCTCGGAACATGCACGAGCGACCCAATGTTCCACAATACCCTACTATAGTAGCACAGGTATCCACTGGTTGAGTTAGATCCTTACTATTGATTGTGTCTACGTTATCGTCGCAGGTACTCGATCGCCACATGATCAAGTATACTTTTTACAAATATTTTTTCCATGAGTTTGCACTCTATGGAAGCGAGTAACGGTAGCCTCCAGCCATTTTGTCGCCGGTAGTGTACTCTTTTTTAACGAAGTATTCATAATTGTTATTAATGGACCGACTAAAGATGCAGCGCATCTTTTGATGATCCTGGGAGTTAAACCATCTGGTCCCGGTGCACTGTTTACTGATAGTTTTTGAATTTCAGACAATAATGCCTCTTCATCAATATACAGGTCTGACAGAGTGCCACCCGAAAATTAAGATTTTAGAACAGGATTAGAAACGATAGAAGTTGGTGTAAGAACAAAGGAGAAAAACCTACCGAATATGTTAGCAAGTTTCTATGTTATCAGTGTCCGATGAGTTTCTAACAACTGGAACAGTTACACGAGAGACTTTTTACTTACGCAGATAACCATAAAAAGCTTTAGGATTCTGTATTGTTTTCAAATAGATTCTTTGCGGTTTTTAATTCACTTTGTAGTTGATTAGAAAATTGTCTATGTGCTGTGTTAGTAATCTTAAACTGCCTCCATAGTTTCTTTTTTATTTAATTTTATGCAATAAGTTGTCTTTTATCCAAGGTTTATGTACTAGGCGCTTAGAGTTCCGGGTTCAAATTGCTCGAACTCGAACGTAGGTCGCAAGCCTTCTGAGTAACGGTTGTCGTGAGTTGCACGTTACGACGAAAATCGAATTTGCCGCGCACGCTACGTTTTCCCATTGGTGGATCCGTTATTTCACAAAATCTATCGAAACGACGAGCGGACATTGTTTGATTTTCCTTCTATTGTGCGTTTTCGGCGTGCTTCGTGAAGCTAAAAGTTTACACGGAAAGTATTAATGTGGTTTCGATAATTCCAAAGTTAAATCGATGTGTAAATATAAATCCGACCGCATTCGCCGTAAGTTACTTCTTTTTCTATTTCTTTTGTTGTCTTGTGATTGGGTTAATTCTAATTACAACGTATGCTTTAGCATGTGTCTCTATTCGTGTATTATCATCGGGATAATTCCTGGGGGCTGGAACGATGAGTTAAGAATCCTTCGCTATGAAAACGTGACGACTACCACGGTTTCGCCTACATCAAAGCTGCCAACGGCCGATGAACTCAACCGGGTGAGGGTCGTTCACGCTGCGTGCCTGCTACTTCGAGGGATCATATCTACTTTCCGAGCTTTGTCGTCTAGTTCTCCTTATAGGAACTGCATGCCTCAGTACACAGCTAACTTTATTGTTTAAGGAGCTTATTCATTTTGCATGCGTATGAAGCTCACGTACATGTGACATTAAATGGTTTGAATCCCTAGTATATAAGCAATGATGTAAAATGTTCCCATTGCTTATCAACACAACAATAATAATTAAAATTTGACCAATCATGATTATGTAACGCAGCTTCAACTTGGTTATAATCAGTTATTTCATAAATTTTGTTTTCTAATTTAAAGGGCGTATATTTCATTACCTGAAGATCAACATTTATTGTGCAATGGTCAGACCTCCCAATTGGAGAACCAACATAATTAAAATAATTATAGTTAATGTTTTGAAGAAATCGGACATTTTAACTTTTTTTGACCAAAAAAAAACTATTTTCGACACGAAAAAATGGTTATTAAATATTTTTTACCATTTGAAACATAATTTCTTTATAAATTTACACATAGAATAAAAAAAGTTGTTTTCCATTTTATTCGTCCGTTCCTTGCTATAATCTGTTTACTGAACAGGAAGAGCTAAACCAACTTCTTAATTAATGGGCGGAGGCCATTTTACACGTTTTCAATTGATGGAATTTTCTAAATGTAGGGAGTGGCTTAACTATTCCGGTTGAGTGAGCATAATTTTTTCTACAACTACATTCCATGATTTATTAGACGTTGTCGAATTTGATATGATAATTTGTATGTCCAGACTGTAATTAGTAACAAAATTGTATTGAGCCTCATTATTAAATGATAATTACATAACACACTATTATTACATGATGTAAGCCGTTAAATTAATCAGCAAAAAGTTCCAAACAAATTATTTTAGTTCATCTAAGAATTTTATTTAATTAACATGATGATAATAAATTTGCGTAATAATTAACTTTGTCCTTGACCTTGAAGTGGAGTTATAATTTAATTCGAAATAAGAGTGACAAGTATAAAATCTTTAGATGACATTAAAATTATTAGTGATCGCGATGGCGCGTCTTAGTGTACATTTCCTTCTGTTTCTGCTGGTAGGCGGGTGCTGCGCAAAAACCCGACCGAGCGTGATCGTAATTGGGGCCGGCGCGTCCGGTATCGCCGCCGCCACGAGGCTGCTTAAAAACGGCATTGAGGATGTGACGATTTTGGAGGCGGAAAACCGAATCGGCGGACGCATCAACAGCGTCAAGTTCGGTGAGGCGTTCGTGGATTTGGGGGCTCAATGGTGTCACGGACAGGGCGATAACGTCGTCTACGAGTTGGTGAAAGACATTGACATTTTGGTTTCGGACAAAGAACCGTTCCCGACCTTGAGACACTCGAAATTGAAAGAAATCGACTTTGCGTTCAGCTTGCGAGTTTTCTCAATTTTTCTTCGAATATCCACTGGTGATCTCACAAACGTAAACGAAACGTTAGGCGGATACGTAAGTAGAAAGTGAGTGGATATTTTAGCAACTTCGTGGCTTGAAGTACGCAAATTTTTAGGTATACAGAAACTATTAAAGAAGTTTGGGGCAACGATGCGGAAAAATTCAACGTGGCGTACGACGCACTCGACATTTTGGAAAAGGCGGTGTTGCCTTACAAAGGTGCTTTTTCTTGGTTCTCTCTTTCAGCCCATTCAGATTTCGTGCCTAGTGACGGAAATCAGTATTTAGCGTGGAACGGTCGCGGGTATAAAACAATCCTGGAAGTGTTAATGCAAAAGTTTCCTGATCCTACAAACGCGCTCCCCATCGACGATAAAATTTTGTTAAACAAAGAAGTAAGTCAGATCGAATGGAACTCAACGGTTGACGGAGAAGAGAAGGTTGTTGTGAAGTGCACGGACGAAACCCAATACGTCGCCGATCACGTGATCTTGACCGCATCTTTAGGTGTTCTCAAGAATCAACACAAGACCTTGATTGTGCCTGGGCTTTCGGAAGAAAAAAGCAAAGCTGTAGATCAACTCGGTATGGATGCGATCATGAAGGTGATGCTTCAGTTCGATCATCCTTGGTGGAACGACACCTTCACCGGGTACGGTTTCCTCTGGAGCGCTGATGATCTGAAACACTCGTATGAAGGACCCACAAAGGTTGTAAGTCACATGTGATAAACTCCAATAAGAATTCACACTTCCAGGACGGAAAATCTTGGGTTACGGCATTCTCATTCATATTTCCGGTATTGGGGAACCAAAACGTTCTCTCCGCATGGTTTACGGGCGGCTTCATTCCAGAAATCGAACGCCTCTCCGATGAGGTGCTTATTGACGGGATCATGCACGTCATGTCAAAATTCCGAGTGCAAACAAACCCGATTCGGCCTCAAAATGTAGCCAGGTAAGTTCGGTTCGGTAAACCTCATCTGTGACTAAACCGGTGTCGTTTCAGGTACGGATGGTACACGAACCCGCACTTTAGAGGCACATATTCTTATGACACGTTAGAGTCACACAATGACGGTCGTTCGAAAAGAACGATCTTGTCCGAACCGCTCGCGACTTCGGGAGGAAAAATTAGCCTTTTGTTTGCCGGCGAAGCGACGCATCCGACGCAATATTCGTCTGTGCACGGAGCCATACAAAGCGGATTTAGGGAAGCAGATCGACTTTTAAAAATTTACAGTTGAATTTTGTAAAAAAAATTTTTTAATAAAAAAATTCCATCAATAACTTAGCTATCAACACCTATAGTCTATACCTTTGAGTTCTTCGGAAAAAAGCTTTTAACGAAAACTCAGACATCAAAAGAACTAAGACGTGGGTACAAGTTTGGGAAAAAATTATTTTCTTCTGATTGAAACAAAATTTATGAAAACGCAGATCTAAGGGTTTTGGGGGAAAAACTTCTTATAAAAAAAGGGTAGTTATTGACTTACTTTTGCGAAATGTAAAGAAACATTAGTCGTACAGTACTCTACGCATTGATTTACATCGTATTAGGTCAAAAAATCAACACAAAAGATTTTGACACTTCGTGAAGTGTTGTTTTCTTTGTTTTTGTGTACGTGACTTTGCTCGACAATTTTATCTGTCGTCGCTTAACTGTGAGTTGCTGTATAAATGGATTTATTGTACCATCGTTACGCGAATTTGCGTCGCCTAGAAAAGGAAGCAGTGATTTTTTTTTTCAAATAATGCACCGTTTACCCGGACAAATTTTATTAAATTTATTAGAATCAAGTTTTTATTTTCTGATATTAAAATATGACTTTACACTTCTGCTATAGTCAGTACTCACTTCAAGATGTAATAAATTTTGTGTTGTGAAGTTTTTGGTCTTTTACCCGTTTTGCAATTGCGGGTTATGAGTGCACTTCAGGCCGAACTACTCAGTTTTCATCGTTTTTGAGGCTATTCAAGAATCCAGCCCCGTTTCGCGTAATGAGGAATTGTAGACACTCTCGAAATACATACATAATTACCTGCGCAGTGTAGGATTTCTTCAAAAACAACTTTAAAGTTCCGTCATACCAGTTTTGTACGCTAGCTACAAAGAATTTAAATCACGCCATACCAATTTTTGGGTGTTTATCCGGAATGGTTATTGTCAGTTTGCAACCTTTTTCAAACACATCACCGTCTCAAGATGTCCAACAAGTGTTGCGTTCCAATATTTAGTAAATAGTAAAATAAAGTGAACATTTTACAGACTCTCGTAATATTACTACTACCATTTATAATCAATGCTACTACAGTTATACTTTAATATATTTAGATAAGTATTTTCTCAATGAAAATTACCAATCACGTGATCAATTAGATTTCGTCGTTAATCACGCGTTTACCCTACTAATAATTTATTTAGTAGCGTAAATTTTATTTTTAAATGCATAAATCTTGTCAATGTTACATTGTAATAAGCATTTTTATTTTTGTTTGATCTTGATTTTGTGCGGTTAAACTTTACAGTACTTTCAAATTAAGTCCATCAGAAAGTACTCCACTCAAACGAAGTTCCGGCAAAAAAGGGCTGGAAGCTAAATTACGTCGTGACCTTGTTTGGCGCCCTCTTGAGTTTGACATATTTGTTGAATTTGATTGACGGTTTTGCATACTTGAATGTTTTATTTCAAGAAGGAAATTCATTTATCGAACCACCCCCTTTTCCGGCTGTGCAACCCCTATTTATGTTACGTTTTTGATTGAAAATTGTCGTTAACTTATTGTTTTTTGCATGTAACAAAGTATAAAAATGGGAAAAAACATTTTTGTTTTTGGTTTCAATAAAATTGGTTAAAACAGTAATAATAATGTGTAGGACAAAAGAATCACTTCAGTTTTTTTCAATCTTTATCTTGAGAAACATATGAAACAAATTATCAAAAATTCAAAAAACTTAATTGTCAATTAAAAAGAACATTATATATTTTTTTTTCATCTTTTTTACCGCATTCATTTTCTTTTGACGAAATAAATAACCTTGCGAAAAAATTGACACAATGTAATTATTTCCCACTACGAAAACTAATTTATTTTTCAACAATGAAACAAAACCTTCAAGGTTCGTTAAAAACATTAGTCCGTCATCGATATGGCGAGCATCCGTGTGTTTTTCTTAGCGTCTGCAATAATGTTCGGTAACTGCTGCGCAAAAACCAAACCTAGCGTAATCGTAATTGGGGCCGGCGCGGCCGGTATCGCCACCGCCACGAGACTACTAAAAAACGGCGTGGAAGACGTGACGATTTTGGAGGCTGAAAACCGAATCGGAGGACGCGTCCATAGCGTCAAGTTCGGCGGATCGTACGTCGATTTGGGCGCCGAATGGTGTTACGGAGAGAAAGGCAACGTCGTCTATGACCTGGTGAAAAAATTGAAGGTTTTGGTTTTAAACGCAGACGAGACCCCCATCCTCATGCACTCGAAATTGAAAACGATCGACTCCGATTTTGCCGAAGAACTTTTCGAAATTTTCGAGGAGGTGTACGAAGAAGATCGTAAGGGGGTAAACGAAACGTTGGGCGACTACGTGGGTAGAAAGTGATTGAATCGAACAATTATTTCGTGATTTATAAGTAGTTATGAGTTTCAGGTATCGTGAAATAGTCGAAGAGGAATGGAGCGAAGACAGTAAAAAACTGAAGGTGGCGCTAGAGTCGATCGATCTTTTGGAAAAGGTGGTTCTGTCATTCGAGGGCGCGTTTTCTTGGTTTTCCGTTGCCGCCGCCACGGATTACGTCGAGAGCGGAGGGAGTACGCAGTTGGGGTGGAACGGACACGGATACAAAACAGTATTGGAGGTTTTGATGCAGAAATTACCGGATCCTAAAGACGCGATCCCAATGGACGATAAGATTTTGTTGGGCAAGGAAGCTAGTCGGATCGATTGGGACTCCAAGATTGACGGAGAAGAAAAAGTGGTGGTAGCGTGCGCGGACGGAACCCAATACGTTGCCGATCACGTAATTTTGACCGTGTCTCTAGGTGTTCTCAAGGATCAACACAAGACTTTGATCGTACCGAGTCTGACTGAAGAAAAATCCAAGCAGTGGAGCAACTGGGTTTCGAAGCCGTCTTCAAGGTGATGCTTTATTTCGAGCATCCGTGGTGGAGCCGCACCTTTCCAGGATACTCTTTCGTGTGGGACGCTGATGATCTAGACAGCTTCTCCGAAGGGCCTGTAACAAACCCACCAAATAAGACGAAGTCTTGGGTTACATCATTTTTAACCTTAATGCCAGTGTCGGGTAGCCGCAATGTTCTCTCCGCTTGGTTCACAGGCCAGTTTGTTCCAGAAATCGAGCGCAGCTCCGACGATATCCTCATCAACGGGTTCATGCACCTCATGTCCAAGTTTCGGGCGTGGACTAAACCAGTGCGGCCCGAAAATGTAACCAGGTGGGTTCTGTTCGATGATGTTTCCCTGTGACGCAGTTGGTATCGTTTCAGACAAGCATGGTATTCCAACCCGCACTTCAAAGGCACCTATTCTTATCAGACGTTAGCAGCGCGCGCCGACGGCCGATCAAAAGCGAAGATTTTGTCCGAACCCCTTTCGACACCCAGCGGAAAGCTCGGCCTCTTGTTTGCTGGTGAAGCGACCCATCCGACCCATTTTGGATCGGTTCACGGAGCAATCGAAACCGGTTTCAGAGAAGCCGATAGACTTTTAAAAATGTATAATCTGTAACTTCAGCAATCAGATCAAAAAGCTTTTGCCTTAAAGACTAGACCTTGAACTTCGCTCCATCTACCGACAATTACTGACACTTCTCTTATGATTTACACAAAAAAATTACACCTTACACTTTATTAACTCTTTCAAAATGTGTTGAGAAAATAAGTAAAAGAAAATAAATATTTATGTCAAGACAGTTATTATCACCTTTTTTCCGACTTCCAGCACATTGTAATTTTGGGTGTGTATTCGATTTTCTACCGTGAGAAATGAAAACCAAGGGGATTAGCCAGTTAGCCATCTCAAAAAATGGATGCAATCTCAAAAATTCAAGTAATTGCGCAGGTAGGAGTGTAGAACTGGTGAAAATCGCCTGTAACCCACGGTGTTACACAGTGTTAACTAATATTTTTAAGTATTTGTTTCTTATGAATGATTATCTACAATGGACGTTAATTATTTTGATACATACTCTTCTTTCCTGAGACAGTTTAGACGTTTTATTTCATCGCTGTACATTACTCTAGCGGTTGTTAGATATTTTATTCTGCATTCAACGTACGTCTATGTAGAAAGTTTCTCCCACTATTCGATCGCCCAAGGTTAATTGGCGGACTATTTAAATCTTGTCTTTGAACCATCGTCACATTCTTTCTTTATCCTCCCACCATACTTACTTTCCATCTTTAAACTCTTCTCTCTCATTAGCTATCTTGGTTGACTTTAAACTCTCGTCTTTCATAATACAGTCTCTTTTCTTCTTTTAAATGTCTTAATTCTTTGTTTCCTTTCTTACAACATTTCTCAATTCATTGCTTTCTGTTCAAATTTTCTGAACTCATTGCAACCTCACATCTTCGCTTACACTTTCAAAATTCATTATTTTCCTTTCACATCTTTCCCAAACACTCATCTTCTACCCCATACATGCTCTATTAGCTACCTCCTACCCTATTACAGACATAGATAGGCACTAAAAGTTTTCATCTTTTCAGGAAAAACTAATTAAACAAAACTAAATAATAAACAACACTCTTTAAATCCACCACTACCAAAAAACCCAGACCATTAAAAAAATTTTTTTTTTACCGATAGATGGCGCCTATCCAAAAACAAAGTTTAGCTAGTTTTAGTACGGGATTATACAACAATTCGCGTCTTTACATCAATAGTTTATTTATAAATACTCTCTGATACAGTTGTACAATACAAAACAATAAAGATTACCAATTTTATCCACAATAATAGCGCAGTAGAAAAATTCTTATCTTAGTTGCACGAAACGCAACGTGCCGCATCATCCTTCGCGTTTAAGCCACGCCCACGTTCGATGTAAAAGTCGAACGCTATTGGCCCCGATGATACGCGACGCGTTACGATTAAAATGTATTAGTCACACGTAAAAACAATATTATTTTTATATTTCATATAAAATCACTCTTATTATTGTGTGAAGTTACACAAAGTTTCTATAGCGTCTTATAACTCCATCGAGGCCATCGTAACCCCAGATTAATTAAAAAAAATCTTTAACCGATTACATTGTGTTTAACATTCAATGTACATTCGGAATAAAAATTTGAAATTATCGCTGCTACATTTGTACTTTTTTGCCAGAATGCACATCCCACGGTTACCCGTACCAAGGGCTACGATAGCACTTAACAAACATCAATAAAAAAAACGGCAAAGAAGGAGGTCTGATATGGAAATATTTTTATCACAAAATATTATTTAGAAGGTTATTTTTTTTAAGTATTGACTATTCGACCGGGGCCGCTGTAATAATTTTGAGCATTTTGGAATCAACTAAAAATCAGTCTACAAAGCTCACACAATTCTAGCCCCGCCCCCGTATTTGGCCCAAACAAAGACTAGTAATCCCATTTCGATTTAGCTGTCTCAGGTTATCACAAAAATATTCAAAAAGTAAGTTTGGTCTCAAAACTATCCCCGTTCGAACTGACGACAATATTCTTAGGAACGTTATCACCGACACCTTTGTCGCGCGCGATTCTATTTTTTTTGGACGAACTTTTCGCGACTTGGTCGTTGCTCAAGCTGGTGCTCTGCGTGCGATTGCTGTTGCCCAAGCTCGACGAGTGCGAGGTCAGGCTGCTCTGACTTTCGTTGAGCTTGTTCGACGAAACCTTTGAGATTTTTGTCCCAAACCGGGGGCGGCTGATCGCCGCCTTGGTTGTTGTCGAATGAGGCACATACGGTTGGCGAGTCGGACGTGCGGCTCGATTTAGACCGCACCGTGTGGACTTCTAAGGTATAACATCGCCTTAACACACAAACGTAATTTAAGCGAAAACTCACCGCTAGAACTGGATTGTTTCCACATCTTCAGACGGTGAACGATTTCGGAGAAGTTAGGGCGGCGCATCGCCAGCTCTGCCCAGCACTCCACCATCAGCACGTAACAGTAACTGGGGCAGGCGTCAGGACACGACAACAACTTCCTCGAACGTATCATGCTGATCACCTCTTGGTTGTTAAACCCGTAGTACGGTTGCAATCCGTAGCTGTAGATCTCCCAGAGGACGACGCCGTAAGACCACACATCGCTCTCGGTCGTAAACTTGCCGTACAATATCGATTCAGGCGGCATCCACCTAACCGGAAGCAACGACTTCGACTGTACCCTAAGCAAAAACCATTAGCTCCGCCCACCTCCTACTAACCACACCCACCTATAGTAGTCGCAACTGTACATATCCCTGCTCAGCCCAAAGTCGCTGATTTTCACCACCAAGTCTTTCGAGACCAAGCAGTTCCTCGCCGCCAAATCTCTATGCACGTAATGATTTTCCGAAAGATAATCCATCCCTTGAGCGATCTGAGTGGAGATGTGAAGAAATTGATTTTGCGACAAGCTCTTGCCCTCGTCCGGCGAGTTGAGGATAAGGAACTCGTGCAAATCGCCCTCGGACATGAATTCGAACAACATGCACATCGGTTCCTGTTTGACGACCACCCCCAAAAGACATATTATATTCGGATGTTTCAATTCGGAAATCAGTTCGATCTCTCTTTGGAAATCGGCCTGAGTTTTAGCGCTCGCATTCTCTTTCAGCGACTTGACGGCGACTACGACTTTACCCGATTTTGTCTTCAGTTCGCCCTTGTAAACTTTACCTGGAAAAAAAAACTCGCGACGTAAGGGAAGTAGAAGCAACGCGCAAACTCACCGAACGCCCCCTCTCCGAGTTCTTCGACGAAAGACAGTTCTTTGTAGGTGTAGTGCGGGACGTTTTGATAGCCGTTCCTTTGCGAACTGTGACTGCGCGAGGGGAGGTTGTTGATCCTGGTCGGCAGGAGCGTGTTCAACTCCATCGGAGAGTTGGGACCGGTGTTGCCGTAAATGTTCTTATCGGCCGTGTGAACGTTCATCTGAAAGCTACAATTTAAAAGTAATCCGTATGAACGGTACGTGCACTTACGTTCTGCAACATAATTTTGTTTTGTTTACGCTTTCGGTGACAAAGGATTGATAAAATCACGACAAGCGACACGACAAAGACGACCACACCGGCGGTTACCAAGTACATCCAAATCACGTTAGCTGGAAGAGCAAAAGATTCCGAAATCAAAGCTAAGCTGTTTTGTAGATAGATAGTTCTGTTCACCGCCAGATCTACCCTAATTTAAGTTGTCAGACATAGATTAACACTCATGTACTTAACTTTTTGGGGAAAACGAATAAAACAAAACTAAATAATAAACAACACTCTATAAACCCACTACTACCAAAAAATCTAGTCCTTCAAAAAAATATTTTTTTACCGATAGATGGCGCCTATCTAAAAACAGTACTTACCGCACTTAGGCAAACCGCACACTTCTTTCTTCGTTTGTTCGACGAAACAAAACGGTTCCGGTTCCAGCTGACCAGGATTTCTGCAATAAGAGTGACCCAGGAGCTCAGCATGCTCGGACAACGCGATAGTGAGCTGATCCGACCACCGGATGCACAACTGTCCTGTAATGGTGGTATCGTGCACGCCCCTATACGATTCCCCGTAGTCCCAATAACAAACATCATCCTCATTGATGTTTTGTGTCTCTTCGACCCCCAAGCTAAGACACTGCATTGAATTTTTCACGTCAGGTAAAAACTCGCACTCGTCCAACTCAAGCGGTTGGCCTAAAACCAAGAGTTAAATTCGGTAAATTTGACACGAGCCGGTACGAACTGATGATCGGGTGTCTTTTGGCAATTGCGTACTCGCGCCTGCATAACGCGTTCTCCAAGAGCTCGCAGTCATCTTTGCAGATGCGTTGCAACGACGTGGATAATTTGTTCCTTAAATTTTTAAACAAACTCTTATCTTGTTCGGCCAAATATTTTTTGACAAAATCCTTCTGGTAGTGGCTGACGTGTTTGGCGTCGAAGCACAACGGAAACGCCGAAAAGCACAAGCTCGGAATGGCAAACTTGCTGCATCCGGTCGAAATTTCGCTAAAAGTTACAACCAAGCAATTTTTTCTTCATGGTCAGCTCGACACGCCTACTTACTTCGACTGAGACACGACCAGAACGGCGTTCATCAGTTTCGTCTCAATGTTTTCTTGAGTATACGGAGGTTGTACGAAAATTAACTTTCCGCCCAAGTAGTCTTTGCACGTGGTACCCTCGTATTGCTGACAGAAAGGCTGCGTCACATCGTAATTAGACATGTTCGGTAGCACGGACAGATCATCTTGGTTTTTGACGTTCTCGAAAAGTTTGGTATTGGTTATTGTCTGTTCTTGTAAAGTGGGAACGACGGGGTCGGTCAAGATGGCCATGAATTCTTCCGTGGATTTTGGCACGGTGTGCGGAAAGAAGGTAGTCAAGTCGGCGCCGGGACTATAAATTCAAACCATGTATTGATTACTAAAAATTGGATCAGAAACCAATCGAAAAAATTAGCAATTTTGAAAAAAATCATTAATAAATTGCTATAATTAAGTAAATTAGCAAATTTTACATTTTTCAAAAATAACTTCACAGAAACGAATTTCTCACATTTGTAACGAATTATCAATTTTGTCTGTTATTTACGTTCCCATAAAAACCACAAAAAATTATCAAAACTTTTACATTCCAAATACAAGATCCAAAATAATTATCATCATTATAAAAAATACATTTCCACAAATTACTTAATAGTAACATTATCAATTTTGTCATCATTAACACCAAAAAATTACCAAATTTTTATATTCAAAATCCAAAAATAATATGTATTTAAAAATAAATTCGTGTAAATTAATTGGAAATAATAATCTTTTCCCATAAATTACTAAATAGTATCATTATCAATTTTATCTGTCTCCCTAAAACCACAAAAAAAATTATTGAAACTTTTACATTATAAATCCAAGATCCAAAATAATTATCATTATTCAAAAAAATTACTTAATAGCATTGATTATAAAATTTTAAAAAATACAATTCCAACAAATTACTTAATAGTAACATTATCAATCTTGCCTGTTAGTCTATTCCCATAATAACCACTAAAAAATTTATCAGAACTTTTTATTTTCCAAATTCAAAGATCCAAAATGAAACCTTTAAAAATAAATTCAGTTTTTAAAATAATTATCACCATCATAAAAAATTACATTTCCCACAAATTACTTAATAGTATCATTATCAATTTTGTATGTTAATTATGTTCCCATAAAAACCACAAAAAAATTATCAAAACTTTTACATTCCAAATCCAAGAGCCAAAATAATTATCATCATTATAAAAAAATACATTTTCAACAAATTACTTAATAATAACATTATCAATCTTGTCTGTTAATTCTGTTCCTACAAAAACACCAAAAACTTTATCAAATTTTTATATTCAAAATCCGAAGATCCAAAATAAAAATTTTAAAAATAAATTCAGGGAAATTAATTGAAAATAATTATCATCATTATAAAAAATTACATTTCCAACAAATTACTTAATAGCAACATTATCAATCTTTTCTGTTAATTCTGTTCCCATTAAAATCACCAAAAAAATTATCAAAACTTTTACATTCCAAATCCAAGAACCAAAATAATTATCATCATTATAAAAAAATACATTTTCAACAAATTACTTAATAATAACATTATCAATCTTGTCTGTTAATTTTGTTCCTACAAAAATACCAAAAAACTTTATCAAATTTTTATATTAAAAATCCGAAGATCCAAAATAAAAATTTTAAAAATAAATTCAGGGAAATTAATTGAAAATAATTATCATCATTATAAAAATTACATTTCCAACAAATTACTTAATAGTATCATTATCAATTTTGCATGACAATTATGTTCCCATTAAAACCACAAAAAAATTATCAAAACTTTTACATTCCAAATCCAAGAGCCAAAATAATTATCATCATTATAAAAAATTTTTACATTTCCAACAAATTACTTAATAGTAACATTATCAATCTTGTCTGTTAATTCTATTCCTATAAAAACACCAAAAATTTATCAAATTTTTATATTCAAAATCCAAAGATCCAAAATAAAAATTTAAAAAATAAATTCATGTAAGTTAATTGAAAATAATTATCATCATTATAAAAATTACATTTCCCACAAATTACTTAATAGTATCATTATCAATTTTTATGTTCCCATAAAAACCACAAAAAAATTATCAAAACTTTTACATTCCAAATCCAAGAGCCAAAATAATTATCATCATTATAAAAAAATACATTTTCAACAAATTACTTAATAATAACATTATCAATCTTGTCTGTTAATTCTATTTCCACAAAAACACCAAAAACTATCAATTAAAAATAAATTAAATAAATTAATTGAAAATTTTTATCATTAAAAAATTTTCCGAAGATTCCAAAACAAAAATTTTAAAAATTTTAAATTCCGGAAATTAAGTGAAAATAATTATCATCATTATAAAAAATTACATTTCCAACAAATTACTTAATAGTAACATTATCAATCTTGTCTGTTCATTCTATCCCTATAAAAACACCAAAAATTTATCAAATTTTTATATTCAAAATCCAAAGATCCAAAATAAAAATTTTAAAAATAAATTCAAGTAAATTAATTGAAAATAATTATCATTATAAAAAATTAAATTTCCAGCAAATTACTTAATAGCAACATTATCAATCTTGTCTGTTAATTCTGTTCCCATTAAAATCACCAAAAAAATTATCAAAACTTTTACATTCCAAATCCAAGAGCCAAAATAATTATCATCATTATAAAAAATACATTTCCAACAAATTACTTAATAGTAACATTATCAATCTTGTCTGTTAATTCTATCCCTATAAAAAACACCAAAAAATTTATCAAATTTTTACATTTAAAATCCAAAGATCCAAAATAAAAATTTTAAAAATAAATTCATGTAAGTTAATTGAAAATAATTATCATCATTATAAAAAATTACATTTCCCACAAATTACTTAATAGTATCATTATCAATTTTGATGTTCCCATAAAAACCACAAAAAATTATCAAAACTTTTACATTCCAAATCCAAGAACCAAAATAATTATCATCATTATAAAAAATACATTTTCAACAAATTACTTAATAATAACATTATCAATCTTGTCTGTTAATTTTGTTCCTACAAAAATACCAAAAACTTTATCAAATTTTTATATTCAAAATCCAAGATCCAAAATAAAAATTTTAAAAATAAATTCAAGGAAATTAATTGAAAATAATTATCATCATTATAAAAATTACATTTCCAACAAATTACTTAATAATAACATTATCAATCTTGTCTGTTAATTCTGTTCCTACAAAAACACCAAAAATTTATCAAATTTTTATATTCAAAATCCAAAGATCCAAAATAAAAATTTTAAAAATAAATTCAGGTAAATTAATTGAAAATAATTATCATCATTATAAAAAATTACATTTCCAACAAATTACTTAATAGTATCATTATCAATTTTGTATGTCAATTATGTTCCCATAAAAACCACAAAAAAATTATCAAAACTTTTACATTCCAAATCCAAGAGCCAAAATAATTATCATCATTATAAAAAATACATTTCCAACAAATTACTTAATAGTAACATTATCAATCTTGTCTGTTCATTCTATTCCTATAAAAAACACCAAAAATTTATCAAATTTTTATATTCAAAATCCAAAGATCCAAAATAAAAATTTTAAAATAAATTCAGGTAAATTAATTGAAAATAATTATCATCATATATAAAAAATTACATTTCCAACAAATTACTTAATAGTACATTATCAATCTTGTCTGTTAATTCTGTTCCCATTAAAATCACCAAAAAAATTATCAAAACTTTTACATTCCAAATCCAAGAGCCAAAATAATTATCATCATTATAAAAAAATACATTTCCAACAAATTACTTAATAGTAACATTATCAATCTTGTCTGTTCATTCTATTCCTATAAAAAACACCAAAAACTTTATCAAATTTTTATATTCAAAATCCGAAAGATCCAAAATAAAAATTTTTAAAATAAATTCAGGTAAATTAATTGAAAATAATTATAATCATTATAAAAAATTACAATTCCAACAAATTACTTAATAGTAACATTATCAATCTTGTCTGTTCATTCTATTCCTTTTTTTTTTTTAATTTTTTTTTTTTTTTATAAAAAACACCAAAAATTTATCAAATTTTTATATTCAAAATCCAAAGATCCAAAATAAAAATTTTAAAAATAAATTCAAGTAAGTTAATTGATAATAATTATCATCATTACAAAAATTACATTTCCACAAATTACTTAATAGTAACATTATCAATTTTGTATGTTAATTATGTTCCCATTAAAAACCACCAAAAAATTATCAAAACTTTTACATTCCAAATCCAAGAGCCAAAATAATTATCATCATTATAAAAAATACATTTTCAACAAATTACTTAATAATAACATTATCAATCTTGTCTGTTAATTCTGTTCCTACAAAAACACCAAAAACTTTATCAAATTTTTATATTCAAAATCCGAAGATCCAAAATAAAAATTTTAAAAATAAATTCAGGGAAATTAATTGAAAATAATTATCATCATTATAAAAAATTACATTTCCAACAAATTACTTAATAGTATCATTATCAATTTTGTATGACAATTATGTTCCCATAAAAACCACAAAAAATATATCGAAACTTTTACATTCCAAATCTAAGAGCCAAAATAATTATTATCATTATAAAAATTACATTTCCAAAAAATTACTTAATAATAACATTATCAATCTTGTCTGTTAATTTTGTTCCTACAAAAATACCAAAAATTTATCAAATTTTTATATTCAAAATCGAAAATCCAAAATAAAAATTTTAAAAATAAATTCAGGGAAATTAATTGAAAATAATTATCATCATTATAAACAATTACATTTCCAACAAATTACTTAATAGTATCATTATCAATTATGTATGTTAATTATGTTCCCATAAAAACCACAAAAAATTATCAAAACTTTTACATTCCAAATCCAAGAGCCAAAATAATTATAATCATTATAAAAAATTCATTTCCAACAAATTACTTAATAGTAACATTATCAATCTTGTCTGTTAATTTCATCCCTATAAAAAACACCAAAAATTTATCAAATTTTTACATTTAAAATCAAAAATCCAAAATAAAAATTTTAAAAATAAATTCATGTAAATTAATTGAAAATAATTATCATCATTATAAAAATTACATTTCCAACAAATTACTTAATAGTAACATTATCAATTTTGTCTGTTAATTCTGTCCCTATAAAAACCACAAAAATTTATCAAAACTTTTACATTCAAAATCCAAGAGCCAAAATAAATCATTATTTGAAAAATAAATTTCAGGTAAATTACTTAAAAATAACATTATCATCATGTATAAAAATTACATTTCCACAAAAACTTAATAGCAACATTATCAATTTTGTATGTTAATTATGTTCCCATAAAACCACAAAAAATTATCAAAACTTTTACATTCAGAAATCTAAGAACCAAAATAATTATCATCATTATAAAAATTACATTTCCAACAAATTACTTAATAATAACATTATCAATCTTGTCTGTTAATTCTATTCCTATAAAAAACACCAAAATTCAAATTTTTATATTCAAAATCTGAAGATCCAAAATAAAAATTTTAAAATAAATTCAGGGAAATTAATTGAAAATAATTATCATCATTATAAAAATTACATTTCCAACAAATTACTTAATAGTATCATTATCAATTTTGGCAATATGTTCCCATAAAAACCACAAAAAATTATCAAAACTTTTACATTCCAAATCTAAGAGCCAAAATAATTATCATCATTATAAAAATTACATTTCCAACAAATTACTTAATAGTAACATTATCAATCTTGTCTGTTCATTCTATTCCTATAAAAAACACCAAAAATTTATCAAATTTTTATATTCAAAATCCAAAGATCCAAAATAAAAATTTTAAAAATAAATTCAAGTAAATTAATTGAAAATAATTATCATTACAAAAATTAAATTTCCAGCAAATTACTTAATAGCAACATTATCAATCTTGTATGTTAATTCTGTTCCCATTAAAATCACCAAAAAAATTATCGAAACTTTTACATTCCAAATCCAAGAGCCAAAATAATTATTATCATTATAAAAAATTACATTTCCAACAAATTACTTAATAGTAACATTATCAATCTTGTCTGTTCATTCTATTCATATAAAAAACCACCAAAAATTTATCAAATTTTTATATTCAAAATCCAAAGATCCAAATTAAAAATTTTAAAAATAAATTCAGGTAAATTAATTGAAAATAATTATCATCATTATAAAAATTACATTTCCAACAAATTACTTAATAGTAACATTATCAATCTTGTCTGTTAATTCTGTTCCCATTAAAATCACCAAAAAATTATCGAAACTTTTACATTCGAAATCCAAGAGCCAAAATAATTATTATCATTATAAAAATTAAATTTCCAACAAATTACTTAATAGTAACATTATCAATCTTGTCTGCTCATTCTATTCCTATAAAAACACCAAAAATTGATCAAATTTTATATCAAAATCTAAAGATCCAAAATAAAAATTTAAAAATAAATTCATGTAAGTTGAAAATAATTATCACCATTATAAAAATTACATTTCCAGAAAATTACTTAATAGCAACATATTCAATCTTGTCTGTTAATTCTGTTCCCATTAAAATGATTGTAAAAAAACATATCCAACAAAAAAATTCAAAATTTTTTTTGACTAATATCAAAACAGTTTAAACTTTAAAGTCTCAGTTTTTTTTAAAAGACTCAAAAATTTCTAATACATACCTGCGCCCGTTTGTGTCTTCAAAAACTGGTTTAAAAGTTGGTAAATCGCTCGCTGGTTTTCCTGTCATAAAAGTAAAATACAAAAAAAATTAAAAGTAAAGAAAAACCATCCCGGATATACTAACCCCATCTGTCGCCACTAGTGATCTCCACCAACCCATGCGAGCCAATCTTATGCACCCCATTCCAGGCCCAACATTCATAAAACCCTCGGTCGAAACGCTCAGCATTCTTGATCCTGAGAACGGATGTATGAGTTCGATGTTCGATGCTAGTGTTAGTCTTAATCGATATTCTTTTGTTTTCATCTTCGTCTATCAGGCCGCTGTCCTTTTTCCACGTGATCCTCACTTTACTCGCGTTCGCATCCGTATTCCTCACCTCGCACACCAACTTAATAGTTTTGCCGCTAGGCTTCGTCCTGTTGGTCAATTCTTTGATAAACTGCAGCGTACCGTTCTCCGTTGAATTCGCTTCGGCGAGAGCGTCGAAGTCGTCGTCGTCGTAGTCCGTGTCTTGGTCATCGGACGCAATGGTCAAAACTGAAATGAAACAAGTAAACGTGTTTTAGCATCTCGTTCGGGCAGATAAATTAAATTGGCGAAAGCTTTTGCCAAAAAATCCATTAACGTCATAAAACTATCAATCAACGACCGCGCATTCGTACCCAATTAAAACTTTTCAAAAAACCGAAATCGATTAAACTCTAAAATCCCCAACCAGAAACGATGCTCAAAATAAGCGAGATAATTTTAGATTTTAAGATATAAACAGTCGTAGTGGAGGAAATGTTGGACGTTGTTTTAGTTCGAATGAAACAGAAAATATTTTTACTTTCACGCAAAAGTAAGACACGCGTGAAAGATGTAAAGCAAAACTTTAATTATAAATGACACCGATGAAGCGAAGTGCAGAGTGAGATTTGCGATGGCACGGGCGAGTATTGTTCGAGTCGTGTGTTGCGGTGTTCAAAAGTGAGGAGAGAAAAAAAGTGCGCGTATTTCGTAACAACAATCAGCATCCAAATAAATAAATAAAAATGAACGAAAATATGATGAAATTATCAGTAAGTTGACAATAAATTTTTAAGTCGGCTCGAAGGACCAAAATTTCCAGCGCATTCGTCGCTTGAAATTACAAATTCTAGCACATTGAATTTGGTATCGCTTCAAATAAAAAAAGAAAATTTTCGTTTTGAACACTAAATTCTGAACCCCCACCACGAAAACGTCCGGCTCGACGAACCAAATTTTGAAAATGAGAAGCCTTTGTAGAATTGTTGCTAAAAATCCAATCCAACCAGTTCGAAATTAACGATCCCGGCACATAAATTCGGTACCTATTACATTAACAAATTCTTTGGTGCCATGTGACTGCTGCCCATAAATTTTCATCATTTACAAGCAACCATCCCCCACTCCAAACAAAACCTTCGGTTAAAAATCCAAAAATTACTAATTCAGTTCCAAAAAATAACAAATTATCTAGTTCGAAGGACCAAAACTTAATGCCTAAATTGGTGAATTCTGGAACTTAGAGTGAAACCGCTTAAAAAAAAAATTCGGACAATAAAATATTCGAAAAAACCAAATTATCAAGCTCGAAGGACCAAAACAAGCGGTCTCGCTCCAAACTAAGCGTCCCAAAATTTAAAAACCTGCCGCTTTAAAATATAAATTAGGAACCGCGTCAAATAAAAAAATATATACTTTTGTGCCCCTTTGGCTTTCAAATCGCCAACTTAAACACCATCTTCCTAACAAAAACATCCGGTTCGAATAACCAAAAATTATCAATTCGAAAAGAATGAAGCCTTTTTGGAATAATTAGAGCGATAAATAAACAATACAATTTAAAAAATCGAATCACGCTCGAAGGACCAAAGGTTCTAGTCTAAACGTCTCAACATTCTCAACACGGTCATCTTTAATTCCAATGTTCCTTCAAGTTGAATTTTCCTCGTTTTAAAAAACATTCGGTCTTACGAACTCCAGAAAATAAAAATTATAGTTTTCGACCTAAATGAGCCAAAATTATAAACCCAGTCATCCCTGACGCGCTAAATAATAAATAATTGAGCACTAAATTCGTAAATACAACACCAAACCCTACTTCTATTTCTTTTAATCCCAATATGAAAAACTCGCTCAAACAACCAAAAAACTAACGCTTACACAAAAGATTTCAATATAAAAATGTCCGGTTCGAAGGACCGAAAATCATTAATCTATCTATTCTTAGTCATTTTTAGTATCTCCATCTATCAAATGAAGGGTCAAACGTTTTAAGAAAAAAATCCGGTTCGGAAGGCCAACATTTACCAACCATACGATTCGGCGGCTCCAAAATTATTAATCTTTCATTTTTTCTTAGACATTTTTCCAACTTTAATCTATCAAATCATTACTGAAAAACAAAACCGAGTCAAACCTACTGCTGCTTTTAAATAAAAACATCAGGTGGAAAGACCAACATTTACTAAACCGCTTAATTTTTTAAAAATAAATTTTTAAATGCGCAACCGCTACACCTACACTAACTATTTATATTTAAAACTACATTCAATAAAATAAAAGTGTCCGGTTCGAAGGACCCAAAATTATCAATTCGGTATCTCTCGAATACCACCTTTCTGATACTTATATTTTGGAAATAATAATAAAACTTCTGAATACAGTTAGTGTCAATTCCATGCCATCGGATTTACTATAGTTTATTTCTCAAATGTACGGTTCGAAGGACCCAAAATTATTAACCTCACTTTTTTTTCAAACATTTGTATCTTAATGTTTTAAGCCATTTGTCTGATTAACTTCAAGATTTACACCAAATGCGGCCTAACTCCTTCGCTTTATAACAAATAGTCCAGTCGAAGAACCCCTCACCTTTTTCCTCACTTTCCTTTCAATATCAGAATCTTATTTGAACAATATACTACCACTACTTTTTCATGAAGTTTAACTTCTCTCACGAAACCGAACTCTACAGTTCATAAAACGAAAGCCATTATATTCAAGAATTAGAAAAAATTTTTAAATCTGCCTAGAAGGGCCATATTTTTTCATCTTGGTTTTGAGTTCATGTCACCATCGTAATAATTTAGTCGTCATCCTTCTGATATTTAAAACCAAAGAATTAAAAACAAAAAATTTCAAAATTTTGAAATCCTCAGAAGGACCATATTTTTTCCATCTTGTTTTTGAATTCGTATTTTAGTTTCTGTTACCGTAATAATAATTGCGTCGTCATCCTTTTAAAATTTAAAACCAAAGCCATTGAAAAACATTGAAAATTTTGAAATCCGCCTAAAAAGACCATATTTTTCATTTTGTTTTTGAGTTCATATTTTAGTTCATGTTACCGTTATAATAACTTCGTCGTCATCCATCGGATATTTAAAACCAAAGCTATTTCATTCAAGAATTAAAAACAAAACTTTCGAAATTTTGAAATCCGTCTAGAAGGACCATATATTTTTCATTTTGTTTTTGAATTCGTATTTTAAATTTATGTTCCCGACATAATATTTTCGTCGTCATCCTTTTAAAATTTAAAATTAAAGCCATTATATCCAAGAATTAAAAACGAAAACATTCAAAATTTTGAAATTCGCCTAGAAGGACCATATTTTTTAAATTTGTTTTTGAATTCGTATTTTAGTTTATGTTATCGTCATAATAATTTAGTCGTCATCCTTCTAAAATTTAAAACCAAACCCATTATATTCAAGAATTAAAAAAGGTCAAAATCTAAAAATCCGCCTCGAAGAACCAAATTCGTTCATCTAGTTTTTGAATTCGTATTTTAGTTTATGTTACCGTAATAATAATTTCGTCGTCATCCTTCTAAAATTTAAAACCATAAAGCCATTATATTCAAGAATTAAAAACGAAAGCATTCAAAATTTTAAAATCCGCCTAAAAGGACCATATTTCTTCATTTTGTTTTTGAGTTCGTATTTTAGTTTATGTTACCGTCATAATAATTTTGTCGTCATCCTTCTGATATTTAAAACCAAACCCATTACATTCTAGAATTAAAACGAAAACTTTCAAAATTTTGCAATCCGCCTCAGAAGGACGTATTCTTTCCATCTTGTTTTGAGTTCGTATTTTTAGTTTATGTTACCGTCATAATAATTTTGTCGTCATCCTTCTGATATTTAAAACCAAACCCATTACATTCAAGAATTAAAAACGAAAACTTTTGAAATTTTGAAATCCGTCTAGAAGGACCATATTTTTCATTTGTTTTTGAATTCGTATTTTAATTTAAGTTCCCGACATAATATTTTCATCGTCATCCTTCTAAAATTTAAAACCAAAGCCATTATATTCAAGAATTAAAAACGAAAGTATTCAAAATTAAAAAATCCGCCTAAAAGGACCATATTTTTCATTTTGTTTTTGAGTTCATATTTTAGTTCATGTTACCGTTATAATAATTTCGTCGTCATCCATCGGATATTTAAAACCAAAGCTATTACATTCAAGAATTAAAAACAAAAACTTTCGAAATTTTGAAATCCGTCTAGAAGGACCATATATTTTTTTCATTTTGTTTTTGAATTCGCATTTTAAATTTATGTTCCCGACATAATATTTTCGACGTCATCCTTTTAAAATTTAAAATCAAAGCCATTATATCCAAGAATTAAAACGAAAACATTCAAAATTTTGAAATCCGCCTAGAAGGACCATATTTTTTCATTTTGTTTTGAATTCGTATTTTAGTTTATGTTATCGTCATAATAATTTCGTCGTCATCCTTCTAAAATTTAAAACCAATATATTCAAGAATTAAAGAAAAGGTCAAAATCTAAAATCCGCCTCGAAGAACCAAATTCTTTCATCTTGTTTTGAATTCGTATTTTAGTTTATGTTACCGTAATAATACTTTCGTCGTCATCCTTCTAAAATTTAAAACCATAAAGCCATTATATTCAAGAATTAAAAACGAAAGCATTCAAAATTTTAAAATCCGCCTAAAAGGACCATATTTCTTCATTTTGTTTTTGAGTTCGTATTTTAGTTTATGTTACCGTCATAATAATTTGGTCGTCATCCTTCTAAAAGTTTGAAACCAAAGCCATTATATTCTAGAATTAAAAACGAAAACTTTCAAAATTTTGCAATCCGCCTCAGAAGGACGTATTCTTTCCATCTTGTTTTTGAGTTCGTATTTTAGTTTATGTTACCGTCATAATAATTTTGTCGTCATCCTTCTGATATTTAAAACCAAACCCATTACATTCAAGAATTAAAAACGAAAACTTTTGAAATTTTGAAATCCGTCTAGAAGGACCATATTTTTTTCATTTTGTTTTTGAATTCGTATTTTAATTTAAGTTCCCGACATAATATTTTCATCGTCATCCTTCTAAAATTTAAAACCAAAGCCATTATATTCAAGAATTAAAAACGAAAGTATTCAAAATTAAAAATCCGCCTAAAAGGACCATATTTTTCATTTTGTTTTGAGTTCATATTTTAGTTCATGTTACCGTTATAATAATTTCGTCGTCATCCATCGGATATTTAAAACCAAAGCTATTACATTCAAGAATTAAAAACAAAAACTTTCGAAATTTTGAAATCCGTCCAGAAGGACCATATATTTTTTTCATTTTGTTTTTGAATTCGCATTTTAAATTTATGTTCCCGACATAATATTTTCGACGTCATCCTTTTAAAACTTAAAATCAAAGCCATTATATCCAAGAATTAAAAACGAAAACATTCAAAATTTTGAAATCCGCCTAGAAGGACCATATTTTTTTCATTTTGTTTTTGAATTCGTATTTTAGTTTATGTTATCGTCATAATAATTTCGTCGTCATCCTTCTAAAATTTAAAACCAATATATTCAAGAATTAAAGAAAAGGTCAAAATCTAAAAATCCGCCTCGAAGAACCAAATTCTTTCATCTTGTTTTTGAATTCGTATTTTAGTTTATGTTACCGTAATAATAATTTCGTCGTCATCCTTCTAAAATTTAAAACCATAAAGCCATTATATTCAAGAATTAAAACGAAAGCATTCAAAATTTTAAAATCCGCCTAAAAGGACCATATTTCTTCATTTTGTTTTTGAGTACGTATTTTAGTTTATGTTACCGTCATAATAATTTGGTCGTCATCCTTCTAAAATTTAAAACCAAAGCCATTATATTCAAGAATTAAAAACGAAAACTTTCAAAATTTTGCAATCCGCCTCAGAAGGACGTATTCTTTCTATCTTGTTTTGAGTTCGTATTTTAGTTTATGTTACCGTCATAATAATTTTGTCGTCATCCTTCTGATATTTAAAACCAAACCCATTACATTCAAGAATTAAAAACGAAAACTTTTGAAATTTTGAAATCCGTCTAGAAGGACCATATTTTTTTCATTTTGTTTTTGAATTCGTATTTTAATTTAAGTTCCCGACATAATATTTTCATCGTCATCCTTCTAAAATTTAAAACCAAAGCCATTATATTCAAGAATTAAAAACGAAAGTATTCAAAATTAAAAAATCCGCCTAAAAAGACCATATTTCTTCATTTTGTTTTTGAGTACGTATTTTAGTTCATGTTACCGTCATAATAATTTGGTCGTCATCCTTCTAAAATTTAAAACCAAAGCCATTATATTCAAGAATTAAAAACGAAAACTTTCAAAATTTTGCAATCCGCCTCAGAAGGACGTATTCTTTCCATCTTGTTTTTGAGTTCGTATTTTAGTTTATGTTACCGTCATAATAATTTTGTCGTCATCCTTCTGATATTTAAAACCAAACCCATTACATTCAAGAATTAAAAACGAAAGTTTTGAAATTTTGAAATCCGTCTAGAAGGACCATATTTTTTTCATTTTGTTTTTGAATTCGTATTTTAATTTAAGTTCCCGACATAATATTTTCGTCGTCATCCTTCTAAAATTTAAAACCAAAGCCATTATATTCAAGAATTTAAAAAAAACTGTCAAAATTTTGAAATCTGCGTAGAAGGACCATATTTTTTTCATTTTGTTTTTGAGTTCATCCAAATCAAAAATCGAAAATCCAAGCAATGTAATTATTAAGGATACCGCATCAAAAGTCTGTTCTCAAAATTTCTGTCCAAGGAAGCCGGTTCGAAGGACCAGAGGCATTGATTTGATATCAAATCTTATCTCCACAGAAAAAAAAACACGTCCGGTTCGAAAGACCAATTATTAAATATTGCTACAAAACAGCAGTTTCAAAACGCGTCAACCTGTTGCAACACCACTGGTTGCTCTAAATCTAAATTTCGCGCAAGTACTCGAGCTGACTCATCGCAGCGTGCAGGTCGGTCTTTCGAAGAAAAAAGAGGCGAGCATTAAATTATGTGCTTCAAGCGATAAACGCAACCATTAAAGAAGAGCCCGCAATTAAATCGTAAATTGTTTTTCATTCCAGTTGAAACAACAGCAACAATAACGTCGACCACATTCCATAGAAACAAACTTTTCTTAAAATAAAATCTCGATTCCTTTCTAAACATCGAAGTCCCATCCGAGTTGAGTGATTATTTAATTGAATCCAAATATTTTTCTTAAAATAGAGTATAATATAAACTTAGAGTTGTTAGTTCGAGCATTAAACACGTCCAAGATGTCAAAGTCTGCAAACATGTTACGTACACGTCGAAGAGACAACAATGTCAAACCGAATCGAAGGTAAGAGGGAAAATGCATTAACTTAACCTCAAAAGCAATTTTTTTTTGCAAAATATTCGCTTGCAGTAGTAAATCTATAAATAGAGCGCGCTTTCACAATGTGCGTGTGCGTGTGAAACTGAAACTTAGGCAGATTAATGAGTTATAAAAAGAATGTTTGTTTGGTATTTGAAGTAGTTCTCGGGGGAAAGGGGCGTCAGTTCCATATCGAGAATAAAAGGTTGAAGTGATCTCGTAAACGTTCGTCTAAAAATAAACGGGTGGGAGAAGTTGAGGTTAAGAATCTTATTAAGTCTGATTCATCAGCACCACCTGGTGATCAAAGTACGCACCGTTTACAAATATGGTTTAATTGAAATGACAACGTCGCTTTTAGAGATTTCGTCCCCTTCGTCAGATTCGTTACACGTTCTTAAAATACTCCAAAATATTTCCACTCCGATAGCATTTAACAAAATACGATGTAGTAACGGATTTTGTACCCAAAATTCCAAATGTCATCACAGTTCCAGAACATCTTTGACCCAAGAGATCCAAAAGTTTCAAGGTCAAAACTATAAAATGACCCAATCAACTAGAGTTCTTTACAATTCCAATCGGCAGTCGCAAGACCCAAGAAAACAACAAAAATTAAAATATCAAACCGAGGCCCAAAATTTCGAAAAAAATAGCGGTTACTGTAGATATAGTTCCATGCGATCGATAGTCAAATCTTGACCCAAGATTTTGTAACACTTGCGACCGAATAGATAACATTGAATCTGCCAGAAAATATCAAGGTCCAATTTTCAAACACTACACTGTCCAACCAGTTCCAGTCGCGCTACTTTAGTGTCTCTGATTCAAATGATCCCAAAGTCCCTAAACTATCGGTATAAAAATACAAGACTACCGAAACCGCCTCCATATCTATGTCAAAGTAGTTCCCGTTTTTTACAGTTCAAATGGGTGGTTGCATCTGAAAGACGTTGACTAGTTCTACCCTAAAAAAATCCTATACTACTATCGGATATGTCGTGTCGATAAAATCTTGAAATTAAGGCATTCTAGTTCTTTCTCTAATTTGGGTTTATTAGAGTTCTTACGACTTGATTTACCCCGCCAAGTAATATTAACAATCTCTCAAAACAGTTCCAATATGCACTAGCTCCATATAAATACAAGTACCATTCGAAAATTCTAAAACTTTGACCCAAAATACTAAACAGTTACAAAATACTAACAATCATTGAGTTAAAATAGTTCCACTGATTAGGTTCCCAGTATGTTGAAGCTCTGATCGATCGATAGTACAGCCTTGACCCAAGAGACCCAAGCTCATTAATAATTGAACCAAGTGATTCCAACTGTAAAATTCATGTAAAACTACAACTAGTTCCAGTTCTTTACTTTCTAATCGGTAATCGCACCTGTGAAATCTTGACCAAGAAAACCCACCATTTAAAAAAAAAAAAGAATCACACTTAATTATATTAATAGATAAGCTGTTTTAACCCAAAGAACTATGTAGTTCTGAAGCTACTACTTGAAATTGACTCTATCAGGCAATATTTCGAACCGATGAAATTTCTTGAACTAGTTTCAGACATTGGAAGGTCTTTCTAATTCTAACCCTGATCTACCGTAAAACCTTTACCCAAGACACTAAACAGTTCCAAGTGAACTAATTACCAAGCAGTTAGTGTAAAACATTAAGTGGTCATCCTGTTTGAGTTTATCTGACTGAAAGTTTCTCAAAACCGTTGTATCAGTTCTAGACTATACTTTCTAAAAACGCCATTGATTGATGGTACAGCCTTGACCCAAGTAACCAAATGATTCCGACAGTTTCTACCCCCTTGGCTTAAAACTCCAACTAGTTCCATTTTTTTGTATTACTAATCGGTAATCGCACCTGTGAAAACTTGACCAAAAAAAAATCCCATTTAAAAAAAAAGAATCGCCCAAATACTTCATTTGTCAACTCTAGATCCAAGGGACCCAGTGATCCTTAAACAGCATTTACAAAACACTGGACCTTTAAACTCAGAACCACAAATAACCACAAAATACAAAGTTTCGAAAACTGTTTCATTTCCAACCAAAATTGGATCTGCTTAACCATATAAAGTGCGTTTAAAAACTTTTTAAATAGTTCCAGATTGTACGACTAGTTCCATATAAAGTAGAATCTCTCCAACCTTTATCCAAGAGACTAAATAGTTCCGAAAGTCCAGCCCAGTGGAAAATTGCCAGACGATTAGTGCAAAACATTACATGGTCATCCTAGTTCAGCTTGTCTGACTGGAAGCCTCTTGAAGAGGTTTAGACTATATGGTATCTGTAAAATCCTGACCTGCTTAACCCAAACGTTTCTAAAACACCATTGACACCACCATAGATCGCCTTGAACTGAGAGACCCGGAACTACTTAAACATCAAAATTATTTTAAGAAATATGGTGTTTGGCTAATTCTACACCTAGAATCGGACCAAGGAACTACATAGTTCCGAAACCGTGTGATTGCAACCGTCAATTAGATTGTACTACTAGTAGTTAATTCAAGCCTTACCAATAACTACTTCAAAATTAAAATTAGCTTAAAAATATGCTATTCGACTAATTCTTGTAAAAACACCTTCTGCCAAGGAACTACCTAGTTCGTGAACAATATACTTCATTGCCAGCTAAAGCCTTGACCCAAGAAAAAGTGCTGGATCGACCTTAACCAAAAACTAAAATTTCAAATCTAAACCCCAAGATGCACTAGCGTCCCCATTAGGAAACTATGAACCTTTCACTCATATGCGGTTGAATCAATAAAATCTTCACCCAGTTTCGAATGTACCCTTACCAACTAGGTCGGAACTATAGTTGTGTTGTGTGTCAAGCTTTCCACTTAGGTTATTGCAGTATGTTAAAGTAGTCCCACTTCTTTACAGTTCTAATCGATAATCGCATCTCAAAAACCTGCCCATTGACTTACCTTTAGTCAGAACATATCAAAATATAAAAAACTTGAAAACATTGACTTAAAAATCAAACCAGTTCCCAAACCACTACTTTTAAGAACCGCTCAAAATAGTTCCTGACAGAAGTTTTGACTCAAATGACACAGTTTCCTAAATCAAATAATTTAACCCAAAGAACTACATAGTTCAGAAACACTTCTTGAACTAGTTTCAAACATTACAAACCGTCTAGCCCTGTCGTGCTATCTCATCCAGAAACTTTTGATGTAAATGGTTCAATTTGTTCTAAACCAATCTAGCGACTTCAATGTCGATGTCTGAATAGTTCCAGTTCCTTATATTAAAGTTCTGATCAATCGATAAAAAACCTTACAATCAATAAACTTACCACTACAATAGATAACAATCGAAAACTTAAACCCAAAAAACAAACAGTTACGGAACTACTCGCAAAACTCCTCAACCAGTTCCCATATACTCTGTAAAATTTTAATTTACATGACCCAAATATTTGTAGAGTATCTAAACATTTTGACCCAAAGAACTACATAGTTCCAAATCACTCAATAGTAAGAACTAGTTACAAAACTTACATTACACGTATAGAGCCTCACCTTGTTAATATTTTGATGGATCGTAAATCCCAAGATAAAATTAGCCCGTTTGTAAATTCTTGCACAAGATTATTACACATCCAAGAACTATTAAAAACCTTGACCCAAGGAACTATCAAGTCCAAACCACTTGATTAACCACAACAGCTGATCTCATCCTTGACACGTTTAATGTTCCAAAACAATCCCTTGATGGCGAACAAAATGTGATTCAGTAGACGATTAAACATTCAGCCTCAAAATCATCGTAAAAATGACCTTAAAGTTGCAATTACGCGTTTATCACGTTCAAAAGTTACAGTTTTTGGAATTCCAATGTCAAAACTTTTCACAGAATTACTTCCTACTATTATGCGATCACATAAATATGTAAAATGTAAGCTCGTGAAAAATTACTGACTGCGCTACTTTAAAGTAGCAGTATCGTATCTGACAAAATCATTACCCAATTAATTCGTGAAGGCGGCGTTCTTCATCTTCAGGGATAGCAATTTGATAAAACACCAATATGTGACCCTATTAATGCTAAACGCACCAGATGGAGCCACTTCAAAATACGAAAAACCAACCATCGATATGATGTATTTATTACCAAATTAAAAGGCAATAAAACTGCCTTAACTTCCTTAATTTCTTCAATACTCTCGAAACATTTCATCTATAAATAATTATTCGATTAAAACATTCGCCCCCCACCTACAATCGTCTTATGTTTTGAACATTCTGTGTTGGTGCGATTGTGTTCGCGTATCGATCCGATGATCCTCGGAACCTTGTGCGTCTATTTTTTCGTTCATTGTTTTGAGGCTTTTAAAAAAAACTTTTGTTGGCATTGCGGCAATTTCGTCCTATAATTAGATTTTTTAAAAGCGCTCGCAAACATTTGGACGCGCGTCCATTAAACAATCAAACATCCGCTTTGTTTATTTTTTTTTTCGTTTGAAAGAGCAACAAGTGCTCTTAACGATTTAAAATCTCTTTGCAGGTTGGACCGAAAGTCTTCGCGTGGCATGCTATACGAAAACGAAGAGTTGAGATTGAAAACCATCAACATAAACGCGGAGGTCGAAAGAGGTAAATGTCGAAAGTGAGAGGAAAAAGTTAAAAATAGACAACGTCCTAATTAGTTGTCCCAGACATCTTTTGGAACCGATCCAACTAGGATAATTATTAATTATTGCGCGCGTTTCAGGTCAATCGGATATAAAAAAATTGAAGAGGGAGAACGATCAGCTGAGAAGGGAGATATGGTACTTGAGGGACGAAGTACGACAAGTTGGATAAGTTGTTGAGAGAGAAGGGAAGTCTTTGTTCGTCATCCTCGACCACTTGCTCGAGCGATTCGGTAAGTTATTGGCATTGGATCAATGAAAAGTTTCGTTCGAAACGCAATTTATTACGCATGGTACCACTTGACCTTGAATATATGCTATCATCGAAAACGTTTTTTTTTTGTGAACAGATTCACGACGTATTAACGTTGGGTTCTCATTAAAATTTACTTTACTTTAAACCAATGCACAGGGTTCCATTAGGTTCGCACCTGAATCTAAGCTATAGTCCACTCTAACATATTTTGTTGGTACGTTTGTCGAGGTGTGCATTGTTTCAGTTAGACTGTACTTCAAAAATTACATCAAGTTCGTGCCTAAAATTCAAAGATTCAAGACAGTTCAGTAAATATTGATTCAGATACGGTACCCAAAAATTCAGTTTCTTTCAATTTTGATAAATTAATTTGGTTGGATATTAGCAAAAATATTTGGTAAAAAAATGTTAATTTTATTATAATAAATGATAGAAAAATCTGATGGGTTCTTATTTAAAACCAAAAACTCTGGTTTTAGTTCAGTGCCAAAAAATTCATACAGGTTCGGTTCTGACTAAAGTCTTAGACGACAAACTTTAACAGACAAATTATGTTCCGGTAAAAACAATGAAGGTGTAAAGTTTGAGTTTAGTAAAAAGCGCAAAGTTTCATATGTTGGAACTAGTACTAGTACAGAACTAGCGACAAAAATTTTGAGTTTTGGGTTCCCATAAAATAGTAGGTATATGTTATAATCCACGATACCAACAATTTATGGAGCTCATGGTTACAGGTTGATTACCATTTTGATTTCCAACAAAACCGTTGTTCCAAAAAAATAAGTCTTAGTTGGGAACCCAGAATTCATAGAAGCAAAATATGTGTTGATATTGTAAAAATAGCCTCCACGGTATAGTCATGATGTGATAACTAAAGCGTATAGCCGTATACTATACTTTAGA
Organism: Abscondita cerata; assembly: GCA_030710515.1. NCBI lineage: Eukaryota > Metazoa > Arthropoda > Insecta > Coleoptera > Lampyridae > Abscondita > Abscondita cerata. The sequence continues at coordinate 59,936 of JALBCR010000745.1, read as the reverse complement.
ACCCACACAACTCAAACCTTGAGTGCTGGGTTCTCGTATTCTATGGTTCTCTACTTACAAACCAGACCCCTTTGATCTACTCGGTATTCAAAATCCTGACAAATGGCAATAATAAAGTTCAATGCCAAAAAAAAATATGTTTTGGTTCCGGGCTCAAAATTCTAAACTAAAAAAATTGATTCTAATAAATAATTTCTCCAAATTCGAAACTTATAAACTGGTATAGTCCTGGGCAAGCGCATGTCAAGTGAATGGTTCTCGTCGAAATTTAAATATTGTCGATGTTGGCTTGGTACCAAAAATTCAGTGGTTAATTCATATACAACAAATAAAACCATTGCTTCAAAAATGTGTTTTAGATCTACACCCAGTTGTTTTGGAACCGGTAGAACCCTTTTAGTTGCAGGTGTAACGAACAGGTTTTTAAACAACCATTACATTTTAGAATCATATGATTAAGAATCAATGACAAAACCATTTCAAAACATAAAATATAGAAGGTCCGTAGTTTATGTACGCAACGTGAATCGGAACCCACAAAATTCCTGTTTGTCTTTTGCTAAAATTTCATTCAAATTGTATCTCAGGCATATAAAATGGTTAAGGCCAAAGTACAGGGCGGAACCACATGTTTGGTGTTAGCTTCTCGTAAAAATAAAAAAATAGTTGATGTTGGTTTGGTACAAAATTCAGTGGTTTGTTTCATAAAGAACAAACGAAACCGTTGTTCGAAAAGATCGGCGCCGCCCAGTTGTATTGGAACCCTCTTAGTTGTAGGTGTAGCGAACAAGTTATTAAAGAACCATTACATTTTAAAATCGTAAGGTTAAGAATCAATCACAAAACCATTTCAAAAGATAAAATATGCAAGGACCGTAGTTTATGTAGGCAACATGAATCCGGAACCCCCAAGTTTATTTTTAATTTAATTTATTCAAGTCGTGTCTTACGCATATAAAGTGGTAAAGGACGAGGTATAAAGCGGAACCCACACCGTTTCTTGTCAAAATTTAAAAATTGTTGATGTTGGCTTGTTACTACAAATTCAGTGGTTGACTTACAAAGAACGAATGAGACCATTGTTCCAAAAATGTGTTTTAGATCGACATCCAGTCGTGTTAGAACACTTTTAGTTGTAGGTGTAGCGAACAAGTTATTAAAGAACCATTACATTTTAGAATCGTAAGATTAAGAATCAATCACGAAACCATTTCAAAACATAAAATAGCAAGGTCCGTAGTTTATGTACGCAACTGGAATCCGGAACCCACAAATTGACTGTTTGTCAGGCATTTAAAGTGGTTAAGGCTAAAGTACAGGGTGGAACCATATGTTGGGTGTTGGCTTCTCGTGAAAATAAAAAAATTGTTAGTGTTGGTTTGGTACAAAAAAATTCAGTGGTTTGTTTCATAAAGAACAAATGAAACCGTTGTTCAAAAAGATCGGCGCCGCCCAGTTGTATTGGAACCCTCTTGGTTGTAGGTGTAGCGAACAAGTTATTAAGAACCATTACATTTTAGAATCGTAAGATTAAGAATCAATCACAAAACCATTTCAAAAGATAAAATATTCAAGGTCCGTAGTTTATGTACGCAACGTGAATCCGGAACCCACAAAATTTCTGTTTGTCTTTTGCTAAAATTTCATTCAATTTGTATCTCGGGCATGTAAAATGGTTAAGGTCAAAGTACAGGGCGAAACCACATGTTTGGTGTTAGCTTCTCGTAAAATATAAAAATAGTTGATGTTGGTTTGATACAAAAAATTCAGTGGTTTGTTTCATAAAGAACAAATGAAACCGTTGTTCGAAAAGATCGGCGCGGCCCAGTTGTATTGGAACCCTCTTAGTTGTAGGTGTAGCGAACAAGTTATTAAAGAACCATTACATTTTAGAATCATATGATTAAGAATCAATGACAAAACTATTTCAAAACATAAAATATGGAAGGTCCGTAGTTTATGTACGCAACGTGAATCCGGAACCCACAAAATTCCTGTTTGTCTTTTGCTAAAATCATTCAAATTGTATCTCAGGCATATAAAATGGTTAAGGCCAAAGTACAGGACGGAACCATATGTTTGGTGTTAGCTTCTCGTAAAAATAAAAAAATAGTTGATGTTGATTTGGTACAAAAAATTCAGTGGTTTGTTTCATAAAGAACAAATTAAACCATTGTTCGAAAAGATCGACGCCGCCCAGTTGTATTGGAACCCTCTTAGTTGTAGGTGTAGCGAACAAGTTATTAAAGAACCATTACATTTTAGAATCGTAAGATTAAGAATCAACCAGAAAACCATTTCAAAAGATAAAATATGCAAAGTCCGTAGTTTATGTACGCAACGTGAATCTGGAACCCACAAATTTACTGTTTGTCTTTCGCTAAAATTTCATTCAAATCGTATCTCAGGCATATAAAGTGGTTAAGGCTAAAGTACAGGGTGGAACCATATGTTGAGCGTTGGCTTCTCGTGAAAATTAAAAATTGTTGGTGTTGGTTTGGTACCAAAAATTCAGTGGTTTGTTTCATAAAGAACAAATGAAACCGTTGTTCTAAAAGATCGGCGCCGCCCAGTTGTGTCGGAACCCTTTTAGTTGTAGGTGTAGCAAACAAGTTATTAAAGAACCAATACATTTTAGAATCATATGATTAAGAATCAATCACAAAACCATTACAAAACATAAAAGATGCAAGGAATGTAGGCAACATGAATCCGGAACCCCCAAGTTTATTTTTAATTTAATTTATTCAAATCGTGTCTTACGCATATAAAGTGGTAAAGGACGAGGTATAAGGCGGAACCCACACCGTTTCTTGTCAAAATTTAAAAATTGTTGATGTTGGCTTGGTACTAAAAATTCAGTGGTTGACGCACAAAGAACGAATGAAACCATTGTTCCAAAAATGTGTTTTAGATCAACATCCAGTCGTGTTGGAACCCTTTTAGTTGTAGGTGTAACAAACAAGTTTTTAAAGAACCATTACATTTTAGAATCGTAAGATTAAGAATCAATCACGAAACCATTTCAAAACATAAAATATGCAATGACCGTAGATCATTTATGCAACATGAATCCGAAACCCACTAGAACCCATAAATTTACTGTTTGCTTTCGTTAAAATTTCATTCAAATCGTGTCTCACGCATAAAAAAAAGGTTTTTGGGAAGAACCATTAGTACTGCACCATAAATTCAAAATGTAGGTTTTGGTACAGTACCAAAAAATTCAGTGAATCCCACAAAGAACAAAAACTGCATGTTTTGGTGCGGTACCCAGTACCGTTGCAACCTTTCCGTTCGACAAAACCATTGAGATCTTTACAGAGTGTTCAAATAAAACAATTCAAAATATATCAAATCAAAAACTTGATTTCGATGCGGAACCCAACGTCGATGAAAAGATTTGAGCTCGGAACTTAAACGCTTGACTTGGAATTACATTCAAAAAATTTGATTTTTTGGAGCAAGCTCCAAGATTCAAAACCCAAATTAAATCGTATTTTTTTTTTCAGGAATCGTGCAGTTCGAATTCAGAAGAAACGGAAGCCGTAGAAACTTGTCAAAACATCGAAAACGTCAACAAAACGACGCACCTAAAAAAGTTGAACGACGATTTCGATCACCTGTCCGTGGTGCAAGAAGAAAATTCCGGCGAGAATTCCGAAAAAAATTCGAATTCGAATCGCGACTCGTGGATCGCGAACATCGAAAACGACGTGATCAAAGCCGACCAAAGTTATCCGAGCTTCGAACCGAAGACGAAACAGACGTCGCCGAAACATTTCTTTTCGCCCATCAAGGTCAGCAGCAGCAAACCGAACGACGATTACGTCAACAATCAGTTTTTGGGACCCGATTTGCCTTACACCGATGAAACGTACACTCCGGAGATTTACTACGAGAGGAGTTTCGCCCCATACGCGAACTACTGCGCCGATTTGACGGTACCGAGCTTGGAGAAGACCACGACCGACGTCATCGTAAAAACCGATAACCAAAACTTTAACACCATCAACAGCCACAGCACGTTCAGCAACGGAGGAAATCTGGAGGAGTTGTTGAACGACATAGAAACTATTTCGCACGACATCCTAACAATTTCCAACTCACAGAGCCAGATGTACCCTCATCCGAAGGAACCCAACACCAGTTACCTTCCAGCTCCGCGCGTAGACAACTACGAATTCGTCTCGGAGAACGGCACGCTAAAACCATACAAAAGCGAGCTGAATGTAGTCCTGATGCCGACCCCGATGAAACTGATCGAAATCGAAAAATACAAGAACTTACAGAAGAGCTGCGAAAGCATCAACAACAGATCAGCCGAAAACCTAACCAGCTCGGCCGGAAATTTAAAATTAATCACCGACATCCCTATCATACCACCCGATCAGTTTTGCGCAACCCCCTTCGTACCAGTACCGCCCAACTGTCCGGAACCAACATCGCGTCGCGATCGTTCGAACCCGTTCTTCTTCGGCAATCTTCCGAACGTAAACGAATTCTCGGACGACGTTGTATGGATGCCCGAATTGAAAAAACAAAAAGAGACGGAAATTTACAGCTCGAAGGCGAATCTTTTGGACACAGCAGTGTCGTCGGACCACGTCTCGAGCGAGAACGAAGAAAATCTGAAGTTCAAAGCGTCCGCCGAACCGGAACCCACGAAGGTTGCCGAGCAAAAACCGGACACGAAAAAAACCAGCCTGAGACGAAGGGTGTCGATACATTTCAAAGGAAAAAAGGATAAGTCGAAAAAGGATTCGTCGTTGAGCTTGAAGATACCGACCGACGGCAAGAAGTTGCAGAAAACGCCGAGCGTCGAGTCAAAGATTTCGATGACGCCAAACGAGCCGAAGACGCCGACCAGCGGCGAATCGAAGACGTCGAATTCGGAAACCAAAAACTGCGAGAGCAGGAAAAGTAGCAGCGCCAGTCCTGAACGCAAGCACGGGATGAAAGAGAGCAAGAAGATTCACAAAAGGCACAAGAAACCGGACAGGAGCAAAATGCATCGGGGTTCAATCGGTACGGAACGTTTTCATAGGGAACGGAGCTACTCGGTCTGCACAGACCGGTCGAATATTTTGGACCATCGCTTGGGTTTTTGCAGCGTGTACGACGACTTCACGACCTCAGACAGAGAAAGAACCAACAGCCTAAGCAGTTGTGATACGTTGAAAGGGCGAAAGCTGTCGGTGTCGCATTTTCCTACCGGAAAAATTCCATGGTTGTGGATGTTGGGGCAACGGATGCTTATGATGGCACGTTCCGGTCACCATAGAGACAAAGACTTCAGTATTATAATAAATTAGGTGTAGATTTTAACGTGTTACAAAAATTCTTTTATAACTAATGTTTTCAAATAAAATTTAAAAAAAGTTGTTATTTTATTTTATCTTGTAGAAGGAAAAAAAAAGGCAACGACTGCAAAAATTTCTTCAATGCCAAACATCGCCTGATAATCAACAGCTAAGCAAAAACAAGTGATTTGTTTTCCTGTTAAGTTGCTCAATGCAAGCGTGTTCGGTACCAAAAAAATTCGGGACGAGCAAATTGGTAAGTAGTTTTATTTTTTGAGGAATTTTTTTAAAAACCAGCCTACTTGATTGGGTTATTTTAAGTAATTCGTTTGTTCTACTAACCTACTTTGTTTTGCATTCAAGAACAATAAAATTGTTTAATCTCTTGACTTTTTGAACTTGTCTAGATAAATAATACACAAAAAATAGCCTACTTCTGGTACGTTCCTCTACAACCAGAACGCATTTTCTTGAATTCTTTCTCAGGATTTCAACATTTTTTCGTTTTTCAGTCGAGTATACTGCAGAAGTTGTACTGCTTTTCAATACATCTTATAGTAAAACTTTCAAAAACAGCCTACGTTGCTTTGCCAATTTTTTGCCTATCAAATCAAAACGCAATCTTCAATTCTCCCGTGTCCTGAGTTTCCAAAACAAATCAATCCCAGAAAATTGTTTTAATTTTTCAGAAAGATTTAAAAATACAGCCTACTTTATTGGGTTATTTTAAGTCATTCTCGGTTTTGCATTCGAAAACAATAAATTTTTTTAACCTCTTGATTTTTCGATACTGTTTTTCAAAAATTTATTGCATCATACAAGTCAGTTACGTTTTTTCGTTTATGTACAAACCTCCAAAAAAAGCCTATTCTCCTTTGTGTGAACTATCAAAAACTTCGTAATATGTTTAGTTTTTAGGCCATTTTTACCTACCTGAAGAATCTTGTCACAGTTATATTGTGGGTTAAAATCATAATCAACTTTCAAAAACAGCCTACCTTACTTTGCCTATTTTTTTGGTGTCTTCCTTTCAATTCAGGCATACAGTGAAACTTATTTTGTTGATGTATTCCTTTCAATCCACATGTAGGTAATTTACCTCGTTATATACGAGTACGTTTGAAGAGTAGGTACTGAAATACTTTCAAAAACAGCCTACTGTATTAGGCTGTAGTTTTCCATTTTTTTGTCAATTTACTTTTACTTTTAATCTGTAAAAAAACACCTTCTCTTTTTTTAATTTCAACCTTTTTACAAACAAAAATAGACTGCTCTGATATGCCTTTAACCTTGTGTTATCTTGATAAGTAGTCTTCCTTAATTTTAAAGCATTTCTTGTCTTCCTTATTTTTTTTATGTTTTCTTTTCAATATTGATGTAGATTTTTACCTCGTTGAAGCGTAGGCACTAAAAAAACTTTCAAAAACAGCCTACTGTATTAGGATGGAGTTTTCCATTTTTTTGTCAATTTTTCTTTTACTTTTAAACTGTAAAAAAACACCTTATTTTTTTTTAATTTCAACCTTTTTTTATAAAAAAAAATAGACTGCTCTGATATGCCTTTAACCTTGTGTTATCTTGATAAGTAGTCCTCCTTAATTATAAAACATTTCTTGTCTTCCTTATTTTTTTATGTTTTCTTTTCAATCTTGATGTAGATTTTTACCTCGTTGAAGCGTAGGCACTAAAAACTTTCAAAAACAGCCTACTGTTTTAGGCGGGAGTTTTCCATTTTTTTGTCAATTTTTCTTTTACTTTTAATCTGTAAAAAAAACCTTATTTTATTTTTAATTTCAACCTTTTTTTACAAACAAAAATAGACTGCTCTGATATGCCTTTAACCTTGTGTTATCTTGATAAGTAGTCTTCCTTAATTATAAAACATTTCTTGTCTTCCTTATTTTTTTATGTTTTCTTTTCAATCTTAATGTAGATTTTTTACCTCGTTGAAGCGTAGGCACTAAAAAAACTTTCAAAAACAGCCTACTGTTTCAGGCTGGAGTTTTCCATTTTTTGTCAATTTTCTTTTACTTTTAATCTGTAAAAAACCTTATTTTTTTAAATTCAACCTTTTACAAACAAAAATAGACTGCTCTGATATGCCTTTAACCTTGTGTTATCTTGATAAGTAGTCTTCCTTAATTATAAAACATTTCTTGTCTTCCTTATTTTTTATGTTTTCTTTTCAATCTTGATGTAGATTTTTTACCTCGTTGAAGCGTAGGCACTAAAAAAACTTTCAAAAACAGCCTACTGTTTTAGGCGGGAGTTTTCCATTTTTTTGTCAATTTTTCTTTTACTTTTAATCTGTAAAAAAAAACCTTATTTTTTTTTAATTTCAACCTTTTTTTACAAACAAAAATAGACTGCTCTGATATGCCTTTAACCTTGTGTTATCTTGATAAGTAGTCTTCCTTAATTATAAAACATTTCTTGTCTTCCTTATTTTTTTTATGTTTTCTTTTCAATCTTAATGTAGATTTTTTACCTCGTTGAAGCGTAGGCACTAAAAAACTTTCAAAAAACAGCCTACTGTTTTAGGAGGGAGTTTTCCATTTTTTCGTCAATTTTTCTTTTACTTTTAATCTGTAAAAAACCTTATTTTTTTTTAATTTCAACCTTTTTTTATAAAAAAAAATAGACTGCTCTGATATGCCTTTAACCTTATGTTATATTGATAAGTAGCCTTCCTTAGTTTTAATGCATTTCTTGCCTTCCTTATTTTTTTGTTTTCTTTTCAATCCTGATGTAGATTTTTTACCTCGTTGAAGAGTAGGCACTAAAAAAACTTTCAAAACAAGCCTACTGTTTTAGGCTGGAATTTTCCGTTTTTTCCAATTTTCTTCTCATTTTAAACTGTTGAAGATATAAACTTTTGCTTCAGATTAACTGTAAAAAAACACCTTCGATAAAAACCTGGCTTATTATTCAGTTTCTTTCAAAAACAGCCTACCTAACTTTAACTAAATTTCTCTGGTGTCTTCATTTCAAACAAACTTATTCTTTTGATGTCTTCTTTTGAATCTAGATGTAGATAATTTATCTCGCTACATAGCGTTGAAAAACAAGCAGCGAAGAAACTTTTAAAAAACAGCCTATTTATTTGGAATTTAGGCTGACGTTTTCCATTATGTTGGGAGTTTTTCTCTTTCTTTTAAATTTTTAATATATAGATATTTTCTTCCTGTAAAAGGCAATATTTTTTCTATTCAAATTTTTTACAAACAACCAAAAAAGACTGCTCTAACTTGCCTTTCATTTGATGTTAATCGGAATGATTTCTGAAGTTTATTACTTCAAAAGCAAAAATAAAACGAGATGAAAAATATTTACCTGCAAAAACTGAAGAAGAAAAAAACAAGAGTTAAGCAGGAATCCGAAAATAGACACAGTAGGCTATTTTCGAAAGTTTTTGTAGTCCACGATATTCTGTAACAGTACAAAGATTTTTATCAAAAAAAAAAAAACATTAAGAAAAAAAGGTTTTAAACATAAGGTGGCCGGAAGAAGAGAAAAACAGCCAAAAATAGAAAACAGGTCGAAGAATAACTCCTTTTGGTGCTCTACCTTTCATCCAAAATTTTCTGATTCCTGTTTAGTTCTTATTCTTCTTTAGTTTTTGTAGATAAATATTCTTCGGCTCTTCCAAATTCAGGATGGTGGTTTCAGTTTTTTTCTTCGTATTCTTGGTTTAATTTTTTTCTTTTGAAGAAATAGTTCTGAATCCTTGTATTCTTCAAATTATAAATGCAACTCCTTCACTTTTTCTTCCATTGTAGTGTGATAACATTCAAAAACAGCCTACTTTGCCAATTTTATTTTGTCTGATCTTCCATCCAAAACGAATGTTTTTAAATTTTCGGATTCCTGTTTGGTTCTTCTTCTTCAGTTATATTCTTCGCCTCGTTTCGTCTACTCTTCGATTTTTACTTGAAATTCAGGATAGTGTTTTCAGTTTGTCTCTTCGTTTTCTTCGTTTAATTTTTTTCTTTTGAAGAACTTCAGAATAGTTCTGAATCCTTGTATTCTTCTAATTATAAATGCAACTCCTTCACTTTTTCTTCCATTGTAGTGAGATAACATTCAAAAACAGCCTACTTTACCTATTTTATGGTGTCCTATCTTCCATGCAAAACCAATTGTTTTAAATTTTCGGATTCCTGTTTGGTACTTATTCTTCTTCAGTTTCTGTAGATAAATATTCTTCGGCTCGTTTCATCTACTCTTCCATTTTTACTTGAAATTCAGGATGGTGTTTTCAGTTTTTCTCTTCGTATTCTTGGTTTAATTTTTTTCTTTTGAAGAACTTTAGAAATCGTTCTGAATCCTTGTATTCTTCTAATTTTAAATGCAACTCCTTCACTTTTTCTTCCATTGTAGTGTAACAACAATCAAAAACAGCCTACTTTGCCTATTTTTCAGTTTCCTATCTTCCATCCAAAACGAATTGTTTTAAATTTTCGGATTCCTGTTTGGTTCTTCTTCTCCATTTTCAGTTTTTATAGATAAATATTCTTTGGCTCTTCCAAATTCAGGATGGTGGTTTCAGTTTTTCTCTTCGTATTCTTGGTTTAATTTTTTTCTTTTGAAGAACTTCAGAAATAGTTCTGAATCCTTGTATTCTTCTAATTTTAAATGCACTTAACTTCACTTTTTCTTCCATTGTAGCGTGATAACATTCAAAAAAAGCCTACTTTACCTATTTTATGGTGTCCTATCTTCCATGCAAAACCAATTGTTTTAAATTTTCGATTTCCTGTTTGGTTCTTTTTCTTCTTCAGTTTCTGTAGATAAATATTCTTCGGCTCGTTTCATCTACTCTTCCATTTTTACTTGAAATTCAGGATGGTGTTTTCAGTTTTTCTCTTCGTATTCTTGGTTTAATTTTTTCTTTTGAAGAACTTTAGAAATCGTTCTGAATCCTTGTATTCTTCTAATTTTAAATGCAACTCCTTCACTTTTTCTTCCATTGTAGTGTAACAACAATCAAAAACAGCCTACTTTGCCTATTTTTCAGTTTCCTATCTTCCCATCCAAAACGAATTGTTTTAAATTTTCGGATTCCTGTTTGGTTCTTCTTCTCCATTTTCAGTTTTTGTAGATAAATATTCTTCGGCTCTTCCAAATTCAGGATAGTGGTTTCAGTTTTTCTCTTCGTATTCTTGGTTTAATTTTTTTCTTTTGAAGAATTTCAGAAATAGTTCTCGAATCCTTGTATTCTTCTAATTTTAAATGCACTTAACTTCACTTTTTCTTCCATTGTAGCGTGATAACATTCAAAAAGCCTACTTTACCTATTTTATGGTGTCCTATCTTCCATGCAAAACCAATTGTTTTAAATTTTCGATTTCCTGTTTGGTTCTTTTCTTCTTCAGTTTCTGTAGATAAATATTCTTCGGCTCGTTTCATCTACTCTTCCATTTTGCCCGAAATTCAGGATGGTGTTTTCAGTTTTTCTCTTCGTATTCTTGGTTTAATTTTTTCTTTTGAAGAACTTTTAGAAATCGTTCTGAATCCTTGTATTCTTCTAATTTTAAATGCAACTCCTTCACTTTTTCTTCCATTGTAGTGTAACAACAATCAAAAACAGCCTACTTTGCCTATTTTTCAGTTTCCTCATCTTCCATCCAAAACGAATTGTTTTAAATTTTCGGATTCCTGTTTGGTTCTTCTTCTCCATTTTCAGTTTTGTAGATAAATATTCTTCGGCTCTTCCAAATTCAGGATGGTGGTTTCAGTTTTTCTCTTCGTATTCTTGGTTTAATTTTTTTCTTTTGAAGAATTTCAGAAATAGTTCTGAATCCTTGTATTCTTCTAATTTTAAATGCACTTAACTTCACTTTTTCTTCCATTGTAGCGTGATAACATTCAAAAAAAGCCTACTTTACCTATTTTATGGTGTCCTATCTTCCATCCAAAACCAATTGTTTTTAATTTTCGGATTCCTGTTGGGTTCTTCTTCTTCTTCAGTTTCTGTAGATAAATATTCTTCAGCTCGTTTCATCTACTCTTCCATTTTTACTTGAAATTCAGGATGGTGTTTTCAGTTTTTCTCTTCGTATTCTTGGTTCTAATTTTAAATGCAACTCCTTCACTTTTTCTTCAATTGTAGTGTAACAACATTAAAAAACAGCGTACTTTGCCTATTTTTTAGTGTCTTACCTTCCATCAAAACGAATTGTTTTAAATTTTCGGATTCCTGTTTAGTTCTTCTTCTTCTTCAGTTATATTCTTCGCCTCGTTTCGTCTACTCTTCAATTTTTACTTGAAATTCAGGATAGTGTTTCCAGTTTGTCTCTTCGTTTTCTTCGTTTAATTTTTTTCTTTTGAAGAACTTTAGAAATCGTTCTGAATCCTTGTATTCTTCTAATTATAAATGCAACTCCTTCACTTTTCTTCCATTGTAGTGAGATAACATTCAAAAACAGCCTACTTTACCTATTTTATGGTGTCCTATCTTCAATGCAAAACCAATTGTTTTAAATTTTCGATTTCCTGTTTGGTTCTTTTTCTTCTTCTGTTTTTGTAGATAAATATTCTTCGGCTCGTTTCATTTACTCTTCCCAATTCAGGATAGTGTTTTCAGTCTTTCCCTTCGTTTTCTTGGTTTAATTTTTTCTTTTGAAGAACTTCAGAAATCCTTCTGTATCCTTGTATGCTTCTAATTTTAAATGCAACTCCTTCACTTTTTCTTCCATTGTAGTGTGATAACTTTCAAAAACAGTTTACTTTATCTATTTTTCAGTGTCCTATCTTCCATCCAAAACGAATTGTTTTAAATTTTTGGATTTCTGTTTGGTTCTTCTTCTTCTTCTTCTTCAGTTTTGTAGATAAATGTTCTTCGGCTCGTTTCATCTACTCTTCGATTTTTACTTGAAATTCATGATAGTGTTTCCAGTTTGTCTGTTCGTTTTCTTGGTTTTTTCTTTTGAAGAACTTCAGAAATCCTTTTGAATCCTTGTATTCTTCTAATTTTAAATGCAACTCCTTCACTTTTTCTTCCATTGTAGTGTAACAACATTCAAAAACAGCCTACTTTGCCTATTTTTTACCGTCCTCTCTTCTATCCAAAACGAATTGTTTTAAATTTTCAGATTCCTGTTTGGTTCTTCTTCTTCTTCTGTTTTGGTAGATAAATATTCTTCGGCTCGTTTCATTTACTCTTCCCAATTCAGGATAGTGTTTTCAGTCTTTCCCTTCGTTTTCTTGGTTTAATTTTTTTCTTTTGAAGAACTTCAGAAATCGTTCTGAATCCTTGTATTCTTCTAATTTTACATGCAACTCCTTCACTTTTTCTTCCATTGTAGTGTGATAACTTTCAAAAACAGCCTACTTTGCCTATTTTTTAGTGTCTTACCTTCCATCCAAAACGAATTGTTTTAAATTTTCGGATTCCTGTTTAGTTTTTCTTCTTCTTCAGTTTTTGTAGATAAATATTCTTCGCCTCGTTTCATCTACTCTTCCAAATTCAGGATAGTGTTTCCAGTTTGTCTCTTCGTTTTCTTGGTTTAGTTTTTTCTATTGAAGAATCGTTCTAAATCCTTGTATTCTTCTAATTTTAAATGCAACTCCTTCACTTTTTCTTCCATTGTAGTGTAACAACATTCAAAAACAGCCTACTTTGCCTATTTTTCAGTTTCCTATCTTCCATCCAAAACGAATTGTTTTAAATTTTCGGATTCCTGTTTGGTTCTTCTTCTTCTTCTGTTTTTGTAGATAAATATTCTTCGGCTCGTTTCATCTACTCTTCCAAATTCAGGATAGTGTTTTCAGTTTTTCTCTTCGTTTTCTTGGTTTAATTTTTTTCTTTCGAAGAACTTTCCAGTTCCTGTTCAGTTCTTCTATCCTTCTTCAGATTTTATAGACAAATATCCTTCATCTTGAGTTGAGCTTTTTGAACTTTTTGATGAAGATGATTGTTATTTTCAGACGCAAAAAATGATCTTAATTTTCGACAAACTGATAACCGTCGGACAATTGGTGACAATCGAACCAGTGATATGTCTGAACCTCATTTCGGTGTCCTTCCGGGACTTGATAATCAACGACTTGCTACTCAGCATGGCGTGCAAGGTGAATTTAAGACATAACGAGAGCGTGTGCGAAGCAATAATCAACGGACTGCACAAAGAGAAAAATATCACCGGCGTGAATAGCGCGATACAGAACAAAGTGAACGACGCGTTGAGCTGGTGCCTGCCCATCAACAGCGTGTTGCCGATCGTGTTGCTCTTATTCCTCGGAAACTTCAGCGACAAACACAAAATCCGTAAACCGTTCTTGAACTTGGTGATCGTTGGCGAAATCTTATCGACGTTCGCTTGCATGATCTGTGCGAAGTTTCAAAACGACTTGTTCGTCGAAATGGGTGCCGCCTCGCATTTGATCCTACCAGCGTTGTTCGGACGATCCCTGATGATGAACATGGCTTGTTACGCTTACATCGCGGATGTGAGCACGCCGAAGACATGCATAATACGAATGGCGACCTTGCAGGTATGCGTCCACGTGAGCAAACCGATCGGCATGGCCTTATGCGGTCTCTTATCGCAAACGATCGACTTCACCTCCTCGATGTTGGTGTGCCTGATCCTTCTAGTCCTCGCTTTATTTTACGGCATATTCGCGCTCAAAGACAAGAACGACACGATCGGTTGCGACCTCTTGAAAGATTCGATTAACTTGGAACACGTCACCGAAACCTTAAAACTTCTCACCACGTCTCAACCGATTAACATGCTTTACATTTTAACGCTCAACTTCATTGTGATTCTCGTGTTTGCCGGTGAGTGATAACGCTTCTCGAAAAGTCTAAAACGATTGAATTCACAGGTGAAGGTAACGTCTATTTTTGGTTTGTACAACAAACGTTTAGTTGGACGAACACAGAGTTTGCTTACTTTCAGTCGATTAGAAGCGTAGGCAACTGCCTCGGTGAGACATCAAACTTATTATTCATGCAAATACTAAGGAGTAATTACAGCACTTACGGTGGCAATTCACGTGTTTACTAAAGTACTAAGACTGGATAATTTGACAATAATTATGATTTCGCTGGCGAATAAAGTGCTTTCAAATACGGTGTGCGGCGTGGTGAAGACATTGTTTGGTTTATACACAAGTAACAATTGACTTTTTGTTTAATAAAAATAACCATCTAGGGGATGGTTGTAGGTTCCATGCTCGGCGTTTTAACAATTTTGGTTGGTGTAGGAATACGGGCCCAGTCTACTAAATACGTGTCAGAGAAGGACGTGGGTAAGATGCAATCGTTGTTATCCCTAACCGAGGCATTCGCCACTTGCCTTTCGGCCCAGATATACAACCAAGGAATTTACGCCCTAACAAAAGATAGTTACGAACAAGCTTTCCTGCATATGGGCAGCGTGCTCTTTATACTCGCCTTCGTGCTCACAGCGTAAGTAACAGCTGACGTAAAAACATTAAACAAAACGATTCAATTGCAGGTGCAAGTATTACTCGGAACGTGATAAAAATAACAAAATACTTACCCCCATAGCAGAGCGCCCCGTAGAATAAGACTTGGTAAATTAGAAACATCGCAAACTACACGCACATATTTAATAACCGTTAATTTTAATTACGAGAGGGCGAAATGAGGTTGGGTCAAAAGTTCACACTACCGGTTTTTTTTTTCGTTTTCGGAAAAAAAAACACGCGTGATACGTGAATGGATGAATGAAAGATTTGGGCGCGGTCGCGAGCACCCAGTTTTAGTTTTTCCGGGTGTTCTGGCCGTTTTATTTACAAACAGAAACTAAAAAAGCGACATTTTGAGGTTTGACATTTGTTGATACTGCATGCAGTACGTCCAACTAAAATTACCGTATTGCCAACATTAATAAAATTTTAATGAATGATTTGGGTTTTTTGTATAGAGTGCGTCAAAGGTTTACGCATCAAAACTTTGGGTTCCGTCTTTTTTTAAATAAATTCGTTGTTTAATTTTTGAAACAGTAAAAGTTATTCACACATTCAGTACAGTACAGAATAAATGTGTAATCATATTTTAAGGATGTAAAAGAACCAATAAATCTAAACCTTTCAGTTATTTATTTCTATTGTATAAAATTAAAAAAATATATTATTATTTCACTGTCTTAAACTTATTAATTCGATAACTTCCTGTATAAAACAAAACGAGAAAACTTGTCAAAATATTGTTTATAAAGTATATTTTAATTCCACAAAGCTTAAACAAATTATTGTTTATAACACATGTTGTCATTCTACAAAGTTTAAACAAAATTAAAGAAAGGAATTAAATCTTGATTATCATCGATACGTCGCGATCTTAAATTAATTAATTTAATAACTTTGTTCCTGCATAAAACAAATATATTTTTGATAACGTATATTTTCATTCCACAAAGATTAAACAGATCAACAAATAAATTAAATTTTGATTATCGTGGATGCGTCGATGTCTTAAATTAATTAATTCGATAACTTTGTTCTTATATAAAACAAAACAACAAAACTTGGCAAATATATTGTTTATAACACATGTTGTCATTGTACAAAGTTTAAACAAAATTAAAGAAAGGAATTAAATCTTGATTATCATCGATACGTCGCGATCTTAAATTAATTAATTTGATAACTTTGTTCCTGCATAAAACAAATATATTTTTAGAACGTATATTTTATTTCAGAAAGTTTAAAAAAATTGATGAACAAATAAATTAAATTTTGATTATCGTGGATGCGCCGATGTTTTAAATTAATTAATTCGATAACTTTGTTCTTATATAAAACAAAACAACAAAACTTGGCAAATATATTGTTTATAACACATGTTGTCATTGTACAAAGTTTAAACAAAATTAATGAAAGGAATTAAATCTTGATTATCATCGATACGTCGCGATCTTAAATTAATTAATTTAATAACTTTGTTCCTGCATAAAACAAATATATTTTTGATAACGTATATTTTCATTCCACAAAGATTAAACATTGATCAACAAATAAATTAAATTTTGATTATCGTGGATGCGTCGATGTCTTAAATTAATTAATTCGATAACTTTGTTCTTATATAAAACAAAACAACAAAACTTGGCAAATATATTGTTTATAACACATTTGTCATTCTACAAAGTTTAAACAAAATTAAAGAAAGGAATTAAATCTTGATTATCATCGATACGTCGCGATCTTAAATTAATTAATTTGATAACTTTGTTCCTGCATAAAACAAATATATTTTTTAGAACGTATATTTTTATTTCAGAAAGTTTAAAAAAAATTGATGAACAAATAAATTAAATTTTGATTATCGTGGATGCGCCGATGTCTTAAATTAATTAATTCGATAACTTTGTTCTTATATAAAACAAAACAACAAAACTTGGCAAATATATTGTTTATAACACATGTTGTCATTGTACAAAGTTTAAACAAAATTAAAGAAAGGAATTAAATCTTGATTATCATCGATGCGTCGCGATCTTAAATTAATTAATTTGATAACTTTGTTCCTGTATAAAACAAATATATTTTTTGATAACGTATATTTTTTATTTCAGAAAGTTTAAAAAAATTGATGAACAAATAAATTAAATTTTGATTATCGTGGATGCGCCGATGTTTTAAATTAATTAATTCGATAACTTTGTTCTTATATAAAACAAAACATTTTATAAGTATATTTTTATAAGAAGTTTAAACAAAATTGAGAACAAATAAATTAAATTTGATTATCAGATGCGTCGCGATCTTAAATTAATTAATTCGATAACTTTGTTCCTATATAAAACAAAAAAAAAAAAAAAAAAAAAAAAAAAAAAAAAAAATATACCACAAAAAAATAAAATAAAACAAACAAAACTTGGCAAATATATTGTTTATAACACATGTTGTCATTGTACAAAGTTTAAACAAAATTAATAAAGGAATTAAATTTTGATTATCATCGATACGTCGCGATCTTAAATTAATTAATTTAATAACTTTGTTCCTGCATAAAACAAAAATATATTTTTTGATAACGTATATTTTCATTCCATAAAGTTTAAACAAAAAAAAATTTTATCACCCATTAATAAAACGTATATTTAGATCAACAAATAAATTAAATTTTGATTATCGTGGATGCGTCGATGTCTTAAATTAATTAATTCGATAACTTTGTTCTTATATAAAACAAAACAACAAAACTTGGCAAATATATTGTTTATAACACATGTTGTCATTCTACAAAGTTTAAACAAAATTAAAGAAAGGAATTAAATCTTGATTATCATCGATACGTCGCGATCTTAAATTAATTAATTTGATAACTTTGTTCCTGTATAAAACAAATATATTTTTGATAACGTATATTTTTATTTCAGAAAGTTTAAACAAAATTGATGAACAAATAAATTAAATTTTGATTATCGTGGATGCGCCGATGTTTTAAATTAATTAATTCGATAACTTTGTTCTTATATAAAACAAAACAACAAAACTTGGCAAATATATTGTTTATAACACATGTTGTCATTGTACAAAGTTTAAACAAAATTAAAGAAAGGAATTAAATCTTGATTATCATCGATGCGTCGCGATCTTAAATTAATTAATTTGATAACTTTGTTCCTGCATAAAACAAATATATTTTTGATAACGTATATTTTCATTCCACAAAGATTAAACAGATCAACAAATAAATTAAATTTTGATTATCGTGGATGCGTCGATGTCTTAAATTAATTAATTCGATAACTTTGTTCCTATATAAAACAAAACGACAAAACTTGGCAAATATATTGTTTATAACACATGTTGTCATTCTACAAAGTTTAAACAAAATTAAAGAAAGGAATTAAATCTTGATTATCATCGATACGTCGCGATCTTAAATTAATTAATTCGATAACTTTGTTCCTGCATAAAACAAATATATTTTTATAACGTATATTTTTATTTCAGAAAGTTTAAAAAAATTGATGAACAAATAAATTAAATTTTGATTATCGTGGATGCGCCGATGTTTTAAATTAATTAATTCGATAACTTTGTTCTTATAAAAAACAAAACGACAAAACTTGGCAAATATATTGTTTATAACACATGTTGTCATTGTACAAAGTTTAAACAAAATTAAAGAAAGGAATTAAATTTTGATTATATGATTATTAAATTAATTAATTACGTATATTTTTATTCACAAAGATTAAACAAATAAATTAAATATTGATTATCGTGGATTCGATGTCTTAAATTAATTAATTATAACTTTGATCTATATAAAACAAAACAACAAAATAGACAATGTATTGTTTATAACACATGTTGTCATTCTACAAAGTTTAAACAAAATTAAAGAAAGGAATTAAATTTTGATTATCATCGATGCGTCGCGATCTTTAAATTAATTAACATCGATAACTTTGTTCCTATATAAAACAAAATGACAAACTTGTCAAATATATTGTTTATAACACATGTTGTCATCCACAAAGAAAACAAAATTAAAGAAAGGAATTAATTTTGATTATCATCGATGTCCGATCCTAAATTAATTAATTACGTATATTTTTATTCCACAAAGATTAAACAAATAAATTAAATATTGATTATCGTGGATGTCGATGTCTTAAATTAATTAATTCGATAACTTTGTTCTTATATAAAACAAAACAATAAAACTTAGCAAATGTATTGTTTATAACACATGTTGTCATTCTACAAAGTTTAAACAAAATTAAAGAAAGGAATTAAATTTTGATTATCATCGATGCGTGAATCCTAAATTAATTAATTACGTATATTTTATCCACAAAGATTAAACAAATAAATTAAATATTGATTATCGTGGATGCGTCGATGTCTTAAATTAATTAATCGATAACTTTGTTCTTATATAAAACAAAACAACAAAACTTGGCAAATATATTGTTTATAACATGATTGTCATTCTACAAAGTTTAAACAAAATTAAAGAAATAAATTAAATCTTGATTATCATCGATGCGTCGCGATCTTAAATTAATTAATTTAATAACTTTGTTCCTGCATAAAACAAATATATTTTTTGATAACGTATATTTTCATTCCACAAAGTTTAAACAGGTAAAAAAAAAAAATTGAAGGGGCGTCGAGGTCTTAAATCAATTAATGATAACTTTGTTCTGTATAAAACATATATTTTTATAACGTATATTTTTATCAGATACTACAATTGATGAACAAATAAATTAAATTTTGATTATCGTGGATGCGTCGATGTCTTAAATTAATTAATTCGATAACTTTGTTCCTATATAAAACAAAACAACAAAACTTGGCAAATATATTGTTTATAACACATGTTGTCATTCTACAAAGTTTAAACAAAATTACAGAAAGGAATTAAATTTTGATTATCATCGTGCGTCGCGATCCTAAATTAATTAATTTGATAACTTTGTTCCTGTATAAAACAAATATATTTTTTATAACGTATATTTTCATTTCAGAAAGTTTAAACAAAATTGATGAACAAATAAATTAAATTTTGATTATCGTGGTTGCGTTGAGGTCTTAAATTAATTAAATCGATAACTTTGTTCCTATATAAAACAAAATGACAAAACTTGTCAAATATATTGTTTATAACACATGTTGTCATTCTACAAAGAATAAACAAAATTAAAGAAAGGAATTAAATTTTGATTATCATCGATGCGTCGCGATCCTAAATTAATTAATTTGATAATTTTGTTCCTGTATGAAACAAATATATTTTTGATAACGTATATTTTGTTTCAGAAAGTTTAAACAAAATTGATGAACAAATAAATTAAATTTTGATTATCGTGGTTGCGTTGAGGTCTTAAATTAATTAAATCGATAACTTTGTTCCTGTATAAAACAAATATATTTTTTATAACGTATATTTTTATATCAGATAGTTTAAACAAAATTGATGAACAAATAAATTAAATTTTGATTATCGTGGTTGCGTTGAGGTCTTAAATTAATTAAATCGATAACTTTGTTCCTATATAAAACAAAATGACAAAACTTGTCAAATATATTGTTTATAACACATGTTGTCATTCTACAAAGATTAAACAAAATTAAAGAAAGGAATTAATTTTTGATTATCATCGATGCGTCGCGATCCTAAATTAATTAATTACGTATATTTTTATTCCACAAAGATTAAACAAATAAATTAAATATTGATTATCGTGGATGCGTCGATGTCTTAAATTAATTAATTCGATAACTTTGATCTTATATAAAACAAAACAACAAAACTTGGCAAATGTATTGTTTATAACACATGTTGTCATTCTACAAAGTTTAAACAAAATTAAAGAAAGGAATTAAATTTTGATTATCATCGATGCGTCGCGATCTTAAATTAATTAAATCGATAACTTTGTTCCTATATAAAACAAAATGACAAAACTTGTCAAATATATTGTTTATAACACATGTTGTCATTCTACAAAGATTAAACAAAATTAAAGAAAGGAATTAATTTTGATTATCAGATGCGTCGCGATCCTAAATTAATTAATTACGTATATTTTTATTCAACAAAGATTAAACAAATAAATTAAATATTGATTATCGTGGATGCGTCGATGTCTTAAATTAATTAATTCGATAACTTTGTTCTTATATAAAACAAAACAATAAAACTTAGCAAATGTATTGTTTATAACACATGTTGTCATTCTACAAAGTTTAAACAAAATTAAAGAAAGGAATTAATTTTTGATTATCATCGATGCGTCGCGATCCTAAATTAATTAATTACGTATATTTTTATTCCACAAAGATTAAACAAATAAATTAAATTTTGATTATCGTGGATGCGTCGATGTCTTAAATTAATTAATTCGATAACTTTGTTCTTATATAAACAAAACAACAAAACTTGGCAAATATATTGTTTATAACACATGCTGTCATTCTACAAAGTTTAAACAAAATTAAAGAAAGGAATTAAATTTTGATTATCATCGATGCGTCGCGATCCTAAATTAATTAATTTGATAACTTTGTTCCTGTATAAAACAAATATATTTTTATAACGTATATTTTTTTCAGAAAGTTTAAACAATATTGATGAACAAATAAATTAAATTTTATTATCGTGTTGTCGAGTCTTAAATTAATTAATTGATAACTTTGTTCCTGTATAAAACAGAATATTTTTATAACGTATATTTTTATACAGATACTACAAAATTGATGAACAAATAAATTAAATTTTGATTATCGTGGTTGCGTTGTGGTCTTAAATTAATTAAATTGATAACTTTGTTCTTATATAAAACAAAATACAAAACTTGTCACATATACTGTTTATAACGTATATTTTCATTCAACAAGATTAAACAAAATCAAGAAATAAATTAAATTTTGATTATCGTGGATGCGTCGATGTCTTAAATTAATTAATTCGATAACTTTGTTCTTATATAAAACAAAACGACAAAACTTGGCAAATATATTGTTTATAACACATGTTGTCATTCTACAAAGTTTAAACAAAATTAAAGAAAGGAATTAAATTTTGATTATCATTGATACGTCGCGATCTTAAATTAATTAATTTGATAACTTTGTTCCTGTATAAAACAAATTATATATTTTTTATAACGTATATTTTATTTCACAAAGTTTAAAGAAATTAAAAAAAGATGAACAAATAAATTAAATTTTGATTATCGTGGTTGCGTCGATGTCTTAAATTAATTAATTCGATAACTTGGTTCCTGTACAAAACAAAACAACAAAAATATTGTTTATAACACATATTTTCATTCCACAAAGTTTAAACAAAATTGAAAAAGGAGTTAAATTTTGATTATCATGAATATGCGTCGCGGTCCTAAATTAATTAATTTGATAACTTTGATCTTGTATAAAACAAAATTACCAAACTTGTCAAATAAACTAAGTAATACCAACAGATAACTGTAACGACATTTGAATGTTATAAATGCAAATCGTTATCTAAGCAATAACTTAGAATGCAATAAACACTCGTGTCGATAAAGCCAAGTATTTCTGTACAGTAGTATACACGCACAAAAGAAAGAATGCTCACTTTATATGCGTTACAGTCTGCTTTCTGGGTTTTGAGTTTTGACACCCGGCAACACCGCAATTTTAAAACCGTCAAACGTCAAAAAAAAGAAGAAAACTCCGGAAAATCTTTTCTCATCGAATATGAAATGTTCATACACATAATATTCATTAAGGTCGTGGAAAAGGAGCACGTATACGACAATTTCATAGTGACTGAGGACAACATAAAACCATCATTGGAAGTTTGTCCCAGTCACAAGACCCTGGACGTGGTGGAGCTTGTCGTCGACGGAATTTTGGTTCACTACTTTATACGAGAACTTCGCTACTGCTTGTACTACCGAGAACGATTCCTCAAAGGGCACTCAAACGATGCCGTGGTCCGGTTAAATTTGCAACCGGTCAGGAAACAAATAATTGATTACAAATGGTAAGACACGACCTTTTAATATCGTAGTAAACTCGGGTGCTTCCAGGAATTATCGGATAGATCACCTGGTGAGAGAGCGTTGTGAATTGGAACACACGTTGTCATGGTTGTCGACGTTGGGGGGTGCTTTTTCGGCTCTAGGCGACTACTTTGCAAACTGTGCCGAAATGGCTGGGAAAATTTCGATTAATCAGTTGAAGTTGGCCATGATGTTGAATGATCCGAACGTTGTCGCTAGATGTAGACTTTATTTAAGTTTGAGCTTAATACAGCAGGGAAGGTTTAAGTTGGCTCGTCGTATTATAGAGTATGAGTACTTTAAGGCGAAAAATAGTATTGTCCTTGATGTTAGGTTGATAAATATGTGTCGTGGGATATGGTGTAAATTGAAGTACGATTGGGAAATGTGTAAGCGTAATAAACTAGTTTTGAAATAAGGTTTTCATTTTCCAACTTTTTTTTCCTCATCTGGCAACGCCGCAATGTCCCAAAAATTAAGGTTATTTCGATGTAAACATGCGAAACCAACACGTTCTCTGATCGAAAAAGAAATGGTAAAACTCCAAACCGTTACCTCAGACTTCATTCCGAAGCATTTGCCCCCGACACAATCTGACATCGAGTTGCTAAAGCGTTTCGTTAACCAGTCCCGCAAACTGTTCGTCTTAACCGGTGCCGGGATATCGACAGAATCAGGTAAGTTGTGCGGACAAACACTATTGCTGTGACAACTGAATTTCAGGCATTCCCGACTATCGTTCGGAAAAGGTTGGTCTGTACGCTAGAACGAATCACAGGCCGGTTTTGCACACTGAGTTTTTGAACTCGGAGAACGTTCGTCGTCGGTACTGGGCTAGGAATTATGTAGGATGGGAACGGTTTTCGCAGTGCATCCCGAATTTCACCCATCGGTGGTTGACGAACTTGGAAGTCGTACATTCTAGGTTACAAGCACTCGTCACCCAAAATGTCGACAGTCTTCATTCCAAAGCGAGCAGCAGGAAAGTCGTCGAGTTACACGGCTCAGCTTATAGTGTATCGTGCCTGAATTGCGGCAAATCATATAAACGTTGCGACATACAAGACTTCATCAGAGAATTAAACCCGAGCATGACTGAGACGAGTACAATGATTCGACCTGATGGCGACGTCGAGATAGCTGAAGTATGAGGAAACCACATGATGTAGTATGATGTTACGGTATTAATTTTTGCAGGAGGCAATTAGGTGTTTTAAGGCACCACTCTGTACCGACTGTGGCGGAGCTTTAAAACCGGACATTGTGTTTTTCGGCGACAACGTTCCCCAAAGTAGGGTCAACTTGGTGCAGAATCACGTCACTGAATGCGATGCCGTGTTGGTTTTAGGTTCGAGCTTGTATGTGTATTCAGGATTTCGGATTGTTCTTCAGGCAGCCAAAGAAGGTAAAAGGGTTGCTATTGTAAATATAGGCTCTACTAGAGGTGATAAATATGCTGATGTTAAAATATCAGCCAAATGTGGCGATGTGTTAAAACATGTAAATATAAATTAATTTTTAAATTGCTTGAGACTTTGATTCTCATGACTCCCGTCCTACGCCGAGCTGTATACGCTCACACGATATTGAAACAAAAACAAAGAAACGTAAACTTAAATTTTATTAATATTAACTGCAGACTACAAAAAGAAAAAAAATAGTACGAAGTTTCATATTAAATATTATAGATTACGGACAACTAATATACAAATTGTTCCAATGTGCTAAATATATATTACAAATTCACTTAAAAAAGCGAGTGAACCCCTATCATTCCATCTAATTTCAATTGGTCATCAGTTCAACATAAAAATGCGATGGTATCGAAAACAAAAGAATCTTAACACTTTTTCCTACGATATAATAAACTGTCGTCTCAATTATACTTAAAACGATTTATATAAATAGTAAAATAAACAATTATTATAATAAGAATGTAACAAAATTTAACATATATATTGGATTTATTTATTTATATGTGGGTATTAGGCTGCGTTCTCTTTCTCCAACCAAGCACCAGCACTAACTTGTTGTGTCTATTTAACTTACGTAGAAAACCTATGGCGATGCCGACATTACATTCCGTACCCTTGGTAGGGCATTTGTGGGGCGTAACCGGCTTGTGGTGGGTAGCCTTGAGGATTGACGTACTGCTGCGGGGGGATGCCCATGCCGGGACCGGCGGTTAACATGAGCTGCGGCTCGGTGATCATCATTGGTTTGTGGGTCTCTTCCGCAGACTCGCTTTCCCTCTGCGCCTCGCACTGTTCCAGTTTCTCGACCTTCGTCGACAGCTCCCTGACGACTTGGATCATGTAAGGCATGGCGTAATCCATGATGTTGTGTCGCCAAGAGAGTTCCAACACCACGTCAGGTTTAAGCAGATCGTAACACTGAAATATCACGTGTTAGTAGAAAGCGTTACTCACGGACGTAGTCTGAACTTCAAAAACCATATCATATACTCAGAATTTATGAACTTGATCATCGTAATAATAATAATTTTCCATAACTAAAAATCTTATACCCAAAAAGTACCCAAAAAATTGATTTTGGTCAGTCCACTCTAAATTTACCTTGTTGCCTTTTATTATATACATAAAAATTGCACAAGAAGTACCCAAAATTTTGGATTTTGTCGCTCTATCCTATCTTTCATAAAGATTAAACTGGCAACATTGTAGAAATACGTAAAGATGGCGTTTTCAGAACAAAATCGTACACACAAGAGAAGTGCTCAAAATTTTGGATTTTGTTGTTCTACCCCAGCTTTCATAAAAATTAGACTCCAACAATGTAGACAATTATAATAAAAATACGTAAAGATCATGTTTTCAAAATAAAAATCGCACTACCAAGAAATACCCAAAATTTAGGATTTTGTTTTTCATACGAAAATTCGAATTATTTGTAATAACCGTTACCCAAAATCGGATCCAAAAGTTCGTTACAGAATTTTGTTTCTAACAAGGAAGTGTACAAAAAAGTAACCAAAAATTTAGAAATCAACATCTTGGGATTTTTAAACAATTTGAGCGTACCCAAAAAATCCAAAATATGCTTTTGATTTTTATTGAGTTCACTCAGTAAATATAATAAAGTTTCAATATACTGCCCAATTTTCGAAGCCCAAAAATGTTGGGTTTGATAAGTTTTTACAGTGTTGGGTTCCAATTTTTTTTTAAAAAAATTGTTAAAATTTATACTTCGACAAAGCAAACGGTCTCAAAATTTTTAGTCCTATGTGTTTGGTACAGCAGTAAAGGGATGGAGTCGTCAAAACTTAAGCTAAAATTTGAGAACTGGATCTTAACTATATTTTTGCCCGAGTAAATAAAACCTTTAGCCAAACAGACACCCAAAGTATCCAAAATTTTGAGTACTTGTCATTTTCTCCTGTATTTTACCGAATTTACTTCAACGTGTTGCAATTTTTCAGCATAAAGAAGAAGAAAAAAAAAAAAATTTCCTCAACCTTTATTGAATTTGGTCCCTTTTCCTTTATGTTTAAATTAATATGCTACCCTTTTTTTTATTTGCCCAAAATGGTAGGTTTGATCATTTTTTACAGAATTGGGGACCCAAAATTTTGAATTTTGATTTCTGTTATTTACTTTTTTTATTATATTCATTCTTTATTAAACAAGTTTCGTGAACAAAGTACCAAACATTTTTTAATGCAATAATTTTTAATTGCCATCCTTAAAATACTATTTTATAAACTTTAATAAAGCACCTAAATTTTGAGGCTTGTTAATATTGTAATTCAAGAATTTTTAGTTTCAGTTGAACTAAATATCCTCAAAATTTTGAGTCATTATTTTTTGGAATAATAGATCTTTCAATACCGGTAGACTCAAAACTTAACCTCAAATTTGTGAGAATTGGATTCGCGGAAATAAATAAAAATCAGGTACCCAATAAGTATTCACACTGTTGAAGAAATTCCCAAAATTTTGAATTTTCTCATTATATTTCAACTTTTGTTAAAATTAGTTTCTAGGGAAAAAACCTTGGTCAAGTAGACACCTAAAAGTATCCAAAATTTTTATCGAATTTTTTCTTTCTTAATATTTTAACAAACTTTCGAAAGGTTGCCGATTCTTGGTAGACCCAAAATGTTGAGTTTCATATTTTTTTACAGAATTGGGTTCCAAAATTTGCAAAGCACCTAAAAGGGCCCAAAATTTTTATTTGTTTCAATGCAATCATTCTATTTAATTTCTTTTGAGTTTTTTTAGATTCTCATCGTTGTTGAACGCAATGAAATTGAATTTAGTAAAAGTTTAGCAAAGCAGTCAATTATTCAAACGGTTTCAAAATTTTGAGTCCTACTTACAAAATTTTTTTAAGAACCGGATCCAGTGTCTACAAAAATTTTGTTAATTAGGACTCCAAATTTTTTCAAGACCGTTTAATCTATTTGAAAAACTGCTTTGCCCAAATAGACACTAAAGTCCACAATTTTTATTGAATTTAACTATTAATATTTTAAAAATTTTCAATGATATGAAATGGAGATCTGCAAATCAAAATTTTGATAGTACCCAATGTTGATTTCATCATTTTTTAGAGAATCAATTTTGGAAATCAATTCTGTAAACAAAGTACCCAATATACCAAAATTTTGGTTTGTTTAAAAAAAGACTTTCATTGAGTTTTTTAATTCTCACATTGTAAACGTATATTAAAAATTGTAGTTAAAAATTTTAATAGCAGTCAAAATACAAATCTAAAAATTTTGAGTTACTTAACAAAATTTTAGGTGTCGTATTTGGGCAAAGTTTCTTCCATCCCTGCAGATTAGTCTCTGAAAAAACCTTCCCCAAATAGATTCCAAAAAATGTCCAAATTTTTTCTTTTGTTTTTTTTTTATTTTGAAAAATTTTTAACGCAAACTGTATCTAGTAAACTTTAGCCAATCAGTTAATAAGAAACGGCCTGAAAAAATTGAGTCCTAGGATTTCATAAATTTTTGAGAACAGAATTGGTCTCAAACCATCCTCAACTTTGTCAGGCAAAGTACCCAATACGTACCCAAAATTCCTTCCATTGGGTTTCAATTTAATTCTTATCGAGTTTTTTAATTCGCATCATTGTTAAACCCAAATTAAAAATTGTAGTTAATAAATTTTAGCAAAGCAGTCAATAATACAAACGGTCTCAAAATTTTGAGTCCCACTTAACAAAATTTTTGAGAACTGGATCCGGTGTTTAACAAAATTTCTCATTCTATACCAACTTTTTTTCAAGATTAATCTCTGGAAAAAACCTTGCCCAAATAGACACCTAAAAGTGTCCAAAATTTGTATCGAATTTTGACTATTAATATTTTAAAAAAATTTCAATATACGAAACGGAGCTCTGCCAGTCTTTTATAGACCCAAAATGTTGGATTTCATCATTTTTTACAGAATCGGTTTCCAAAATTGGATTTCTCAAACAAAGTACCCAATACGTACTCAACATTTTGATTTGTTTCAATTTAATTTCATCGAGTTTTTTTAATTCTCATCATTGTTAAACGCAATAAAAATTGTAGTTAATAAATTTTAGCAAAGCAGTCAATAATACAAACGGTCTCAAAATTTTGAGTCCTACTTAACAAAATTTTTGAGAACTGGATCCGGTTTTTAACAAAATTTCTCATTCCATCCCAACTTTTGTCAGGATTAGCCTCTAGCGAAAAAATCCTTCCCCAAATAGATTCCAAAAATTCCCAATTTTTCTTTTTTTGGTTTTTTAATTCTTATCATTGTTAACGCAAACTGTATCTAGTAAACTTTAGCAAATCAGTCAATAAGAAACGGCCTGAAAAAAATTTGAGTCCTAGGTACTTAATATTAAATTTTTGAGAACAAAATTTCTTATTCCATCCCAACTTTTGTCAGGATTAGTCTCTACCCAATACCCAAAATTGCTTCCATTGGGTTTTTAAAAATTCTTATCATTATTAACGCAATTTAATTCCCAAATTGAAAATTCTATTTAGTAAACATTAGCAAAGCAGTCAATTATTCAAACGGTTTCAAAATTTTGAGTCCTACTTAGGCAAAAATTTTTTGAGAACAGGATCCGGTGTTTAACAAAATTTCTCATTCTATACCAACTTTTTTTCAAGATTAATCTCTGGAAACAAACCTTGCCCAAATAGACACCTAAAAGTGTCCAAAATTTTTATCGAATTTTGACTATTAATATTTTGAAATTTTTTCTATATACGAAACGGAGCTCTGCCAGTCTTTTATGGAAATGTCGGATTTCATAATTTTTTACAGAATTGGTTTCCAAAATTGGATTTCTCAAACAAAGTATCCAATACGTACTCAAAATTTTGATTTGTTTCAATTTAATTTTATCGAGTTTTTTTTAATTCTCATCATTGTTAAACGCAATAAAAATTGTAGTTAATAAATTTTAGCAAAGCAGTCAATAATACAAACGGTCTCAAAATTTTGGGTCCTACTTAACAAGATTTTTGAGAACTGGATCCGGTTTTAACAAAATTTCTCATTCCATCCCAACTTTTGTCAGGATTAGTCTCTAGCGAAAAATCCTTCCCCAAATAGATTCCAAAAAATTCAATTTTTCTTTGGTTTGGTTTGTTTTTAATTCTTATCATTATTAACGCAAACTGTATCTAGTAAACTTTAGCAAATCAGTCAATAAGAAACGGCCTGAAAAAATTTGAGTCCTAGGTACTTAATATTAAATTTTTGAGAACAAAATTTCCTATTCCATCCCAACTTTTGTCAGGATTAGTCTCTACCCAATACCCAAAATTCCTTCCATTGGGTTTTTAAAATTCTTATCATTATTAACGCAATTTAATTCCCAAATTGAAAATTCTATTTAGTAAACTTTAGCAAAGCAGTCAATTATTCAAACGTTTTCAAAATTTTGAGTCCTACTTACGCAAAAATTTTTGAGAACAGGATCCGGTGTTTAACAAAATTTCTCATTCTATACCAACTTTTTCTCAAGATTAATCTCTGGAAAAAAACCTTGCCCAAATAGACACCTAAAGTGTCCAAAATTTTTATCGAATTTTGACTATTAATATTTTAAAAATTTTCAATATACGGAACGGAGCTCTGCCAGTCTTTTATGGAAATGTCGGATTTCATAATTTTACAGAATTGGTTTCTAAAATTGATTTCTCAAACAAAGTACCCAATACGTACTCAAAATTTTAATTTGTTTCAATTTAATTTCATTGAGTTTTTTAATTTCATCATTGTTAAACGCAATAAAAATGTAGTTAATAAATTTTAGCAAAGCAGTCAATAATACAAACGGTCTCAAAATTTTGATTCCTACTTAACAAAATTTTTGAGAACTGGATCCGGTTTTTAACAAAATTTCTCATTCCATCCCAACTTTTGTCAGGATTAGTCTCTAGCGAAAAAATCCTTCCCCAAATAGATTCCAAAAATTCCCAATTTTTTTCTTTGGTTTTTTGTTTTTAATTTATCATTATTAACGCAAACTGTATCTAGTAAACTTTAGCAAATCAGTCAATAAGAAACGGCCTGAAAAAATTTGAGTCCTAGGTACTTAATATTAAATTTTTGAGAACAAAATTTCCTATTCCATCCCAACTTTTGTCAGGATTAGTCTCTACCCAATACCCAAAATTCCTTCCATTGGGTTTTTAAAAATTCTTATCATTATTAACGCAATTTAATTCCCAAATTGAAAATTCTATTTAGTAAACTTTAGCAAAGCAGTCAATTATTCAAACGTTTTCAAAATTGTGAGTCCTACTTACGCAAAAATTTTTGAGAACAGGATCCGGTGTTTAACAAAATTTCTCATTCTATACCAACTTTTCTCAAGATTAATCTCTGGAAAAAAACCTTGCCCAAATAGACACCTAAAAGTGTCCAAAATTTTTATCGAATTTTGACTATTAATATTTTGAAAAATTTTCAATATACGGAACGGAGCTCTGCCAGTCTTTTATGGAAATGTCGGATTTCATAATTTTTTACAGAATTGGTTTCCAAAATTGGATTTCTCAAACAAAGTACCCAATACGTACTCAAAATTTTAATTTGTTTCAATTTAATTTCATTGAGTTTTTTAATTCTCATCATTGTTAAACGCAATAAAAATGTAGTTAATAAATTTAGCAAAGCAGTCATCAATAATACAAACGGTCTCAAAATTTTGATTCCTACTTAACAAAATTTTGAGAACTGGATCCGGTTTTTAACAAAATTTCTCATTCCATCCCAACTTTTGTCAGGATTAGTCTCTAGCGAAAAAATCCTTCCCAAATAGATTCCAAAAAATTCCCAATTTTTTTTCTTTGATTTTTTAATTCTTATCATTGTTAACGCACTGTATCTAGTAAACTTTGGCAAATCAGTCAATAAGAAACGGCCTGAAAAAATTTGAGTCCTAGGTACTTAATATTAAATTTTTGAGAACAAAATTTCTTATTCCATCCCAACTTTTGTCAGGATTAGTCTCTACCCAATACCCAAAATTCCTTCCATTGGGTTTTTTAAAAATTCTTATCATTATTAACGCAATTTAATTCCCAAATTGAAAATTCTATTTAGTAAACTTTAGCAAAGCAGTCAATTATTCAAACGTTTTCAAATTTTGAGTCCTACTTACGCAAAAATTTTTGAGAACAGGATCCGGTGTTTAACAAAATTTCTCATTCTATACCAACTTTTTTTCAAGATTAATCTCTGAAAAAAAAACCTTGCCCAAATAGACACCTAAAGTGTCCAAAATTTTTATCGAATTTTTGACTATTAATATTTTGAAAAATTTTCAATATACGAAACGGAGCTCTGCCAGTCTTTTTATGGAAATGTTGGATTTCATAATTTTTTACAGAATTGGTTTCCAAAATTGATTTCAAACAAAGTACCCAATACGTACTCAAAATTTTGATTTGTTTCAATTTAATTTCATCGAGTTTTTTAATTCTCATCATTGTTAAACGCAATAAAAATTGTAGTTAATAAATTTTAGCAAAGCAGTCAATAATACAAACGGTCTCAAAATTTTGAGTCCTACTTAACAAAATTTTGAGAACTGGATCCGGTTTTTAACAAAATTTCTCATTCCATCCCAACTTTTGTCAGGATTAGTCTCTAGCGAAAAAATCCTTCCCCAAATAGATTCCAAAAAAAAATGCCCAATTTTTTTGTGGTTTTTTTTTAATTCTTATCATTGTTAACGCAAACTGTATCTAGTAAACTTTAGCAAATCAGTCAATAAGAAACGGCCTGAAAAAAATTTGAGTCCTAGGTACTAATATTAAATTTTTGAGAACAAAATTTCTTATTCCATCCCAACTTTGTCAGGATTAGTCTCTACCCAATACCCAAAATTCCTTCCATTGGGTTTTTTAAAAATTTTATCATTATTAACGCAATTTAATTCTCAAATTGAAAATTCTATTTAGTAAACTTTAGCAAAGCAGTCAATATTCAAACGGTTTCAAAATTTTGAGTCCTACTTACGCAAAATTTTGAGAACAGGATCCGGTGTTTAACAAAATTTCTCATTCTATACCAACTTTTTTCAAGATTAATCTCTGGAAAAAAACCTTGCCCAAATAGACACCTAAAGTGTCCAAAATTTTTATCGAATTTTGACTATTAATATTTTAAAAAATTTCAATATACGAAACGGAGCTCTGCCAGTCTTTTATGGAAATGTTGGATTTCATCATTTTTACAGAATCGGTTTCCAAAATTGGATTTCTCAAACAAAGTACCCAATACGTACTCAAAATTTTGATTTGTTTCAATTTAATTTCATCGAGTTTTTTTAATTCTCATCATTGTTAAACGCAATAAAAATTGTAGTTAATAAATTTTAGCAAAGCAGTCAATAATACAAACGGTCTCAAAATTTTGAGTCCTACTTAACAAAATTTTTGAGAACTGGATCCGGTTTTTAACAAAATTTCTCATTCCATCCCAACTTTTGTCAGGATTAGTCTCTAGCGAAAAAAATCCTTCCCCAAATAGATTCCAAAAAAATTCCCAATTTTTTTCTTTGTTTTTTTTAATTCTTATCATTATTAACGCAAACTGTATCTAGTAAACTTTAGCAAATCAGTCAATAAGAAACGTCCTGAAAAAAATTTGAGTCCTAGGTACTTAATATTAAATTTTTGAGAACAAAATTTCTTATTCCATCCCAACTTTTGTCAGGATTAGTCTCTACCCAATACCCAAAATTGCTTCCATTGGGTTTTTAAAAAATTCTTATCATTATTAACGCAATTTAATTCCCAAATTGAAAATTTTATTTAGTAAACTTTAGCAAAGCAGTCAATAATACAAACGGTGTCAAAATTTTGAGTCCTAGTTAGGCCAAACTTTTTGAAAACTGGATCCGGTGTTTAACTATTTTCAACTCAAACTTACGTGATATAAGCAGACGGTAAAGCAATCGTACGCCTTCCTCTCGAGGAACCAGCCCAACAACTCTTCGGCCAGCTCGCTCTGCCTCGACTCGGCCGTGTATTCCATGGCGTCGCGGAACAATCGATCCTTCTTGCACAACTCGACGCTCTGCTTCCACCTATTGTTGCCTTTGTACAAATACGCGGCGATTCGTCTAAACTCGGTCAACTCGTGCTTCTCTAACTTCTGCGCCAAGCCGATGTTGTCGAAGTTGTCGAACGCGTCGATCGACGTCCTCAAGCCCTGATAATCTTCCTCATCGATCAGTAGCCCGTTCAGCGCCTCGTTGATCGCCTTATTGTTCAAACTCTGTACCGAACGCAAATACGATTTCACAAGCTGCAAGTGTCCGTTCTTCGTGAAATACGACACGGCTCTAGTGTGATCCATCCTAGGTGCCAACACCAGCAACAAATCGTTCAACAATAGCGGCTTGAAGTCCAGGTAAAATTGAATAGCTTTGTAGTAGAGTTCGATGTTAGCGACCTTCGTAATTATATCTTTGAAGTGACCCTCGCGCCACGCCTCAGTCGGATGCGCCATCATCGCGAGCACCGCGTTATCGTACTCCTCGTACTTATCGAACAAGAATACGAGTTCGGCCCACAAGTGCGCCTGCTCCGCCGCCCTCAGCACTTTCGGAATGTTAACGCGCGACCAGAACAACTCCAGGTGCTCCTTCATCTTCGCCGGTTTGTACTTCGAATACAAAATCGCCAGTTCCGTGAACATTCCCATATGAGCCCGTTCCAAACCGAGGGCCGCCTCCAATAACCCGATCAATTCTTCAAAGTAACCCTTATCCTGATAATAATTGATGAGATCCTGCAACTCGTCGGCGTGCACTACTATGTGCATGCCGCACATCTGCGCCAACCTAAACTCTTCGGCGTTGACGCAAGCGAAACACACCTCTTTCCACGTGCGCGTGCTGTTCGCCTTACGCGCGCTGTCGACAGCGCCCTGAAACTCCTTCAAATACACCAAAGTGATGGCTAGACGGGCAAAGTTCGAAACGTTGTTGTAAAGCAACTTGGCCGCGTCGTACATTTGATCGTCGAAACACCGATCGCCGATCTTTTGTATGTCGGCGTGATTTGGCCCGCTTATGAACTCTTCGAGATCGGCCAGTCTCCCTGTCTTCGCGTACGAATAAATCAGTTCCGATTCGATAGCTTTCGCGCGCTTTCTTACGCGCCATCTGCAGGTAACGTACGAGATCTTCCCACGAGTTGTTCTTCGACGCGGTTTCGACCACGTCCATGTACGCGCTCGGATCGTCGGCTTTGATATACGAGTCGATCGCCTCTTTGACGAGACCCTGGTTGAGTTGAGCCTTGGCGAGTTGGCTCCAAACCGCCGGTTCGTTGCATCGCTCTGCGAATTCGTACGCTCGATCCAGGTTGTTGACTTGGTCGATTAGAACTTGTATTGCTGACGTGTTCACGTCGAATTTCTTGAAGATCGCGAACGCTTCTTCGTATAGATGATTGTTGATGGCGATGTTCGCTATGTCGGGAGCGTCGTAGTTGTCCAGTCGATTTATGTAGTCCATGACGCGCGTTGCGTCGGCCTTGATAGCTGCAACAAAACGGAATATAAAATAAAAAAAGCGAAAGAAAAGAAAAATGTGATAAATTGAAAATGGAAAGACGAAAATCGACTGATACTCAAACGGCGAAAACAGGAAACAACACAGAAAAACTATGGAAATAAGCGTTTTCATAACGAACTTTTAGTTCCGCTGCCAATAGCAACCGGCTGTAAATAAAAAAGAGAAAGTTTAGCGTCAAAAAATAGTAGAAGTTTACTGACGTTTCCTCGAGGAAATAACTACACAACTAAAAAAAAATTGACAATCATATTTAACCGCGATTGGAGCCTCGCTAAGTGGTGGCATAAAATTTTTAAAATGCAATAATTGCATTTGATTGTACTCAATGATGGGATTTCAATGTTGGCCTTTATTTTTCGTAAACACTGGTCACGAAAGGTCAAATCTTTAAAAAATGTTATTTGTATGTTTCCTGGGGATCAAGTAGCGTCCTTAAAAAAAAATGATAACCTGACCTATTTATTTTAAAATAAATCCTAAAAATCCATACTTTGTTTTTCGAATACCCTAATCTGGACCTAACAAAACTATTTATTTTTCAAAGAAATCTCAAAAATCCATATTTTGTTTTTCGAATTAGCTAACCTAACATATTTGTTGCTAAAGAAATCCTCAAAATCCATATTTTAACTTTTCGGATAACCTAACCTGATCTATTTATTTTCATAGAAATCATTAAAAATCCATACTTTGTTTTTCGGATACCCCAATCTCACCATGAATGCTATTTATTTTCAAAAATCCATATTTTGTTTTTTCGAATAACCTAACCTAATCTATTTATTTTCAAAGAAATCCTCAAAATCCATATTTTATCTTTTCGGATAACCTAACCTGACCTATTTATTGAAAAATAAATCCTAAAAATCCATACTTTGTTTTCGGATACCCAATCTCACCTAAGAAAATCTATTTATTTTCAAAAAAATCCTCAAAAATCCATATTTTGTTTTTTTAATAACCTAACCTAACATATTTGTTGCTAAAGAAATCCTCAAAAATCCACATTTTAACTTTTCGGATAACCTAACCTGACCTATTTATTTAAAAATAAATCCTAAAAACCCATACTTTGTTTTGTCGGATACCCCAATCTAACACCAAAGAAATCTCAAAATCCATATTTTTTTTTGAATAACATAACCTAACATTTGTTTAAAGAAACTAAAAATACATTTTAGATAACCTAACCAGATCTATTTTTTCAAAGAAATTCAAAAATCCATATTTGTTTTTTGAATAACCTAACCTAACATTTGTTGCCAAAGAAATCCTCAAAAATCCATATTTTAACTTTTCGGATAACCTAACCCGATCTATTTATTTTCAAAGAAATCATCAAAAATCCATATTTTGTTTTTTTGAATAACCTAACCTAACATATTTGTTGCTAAAGAAATCCTCAAAAATCCATATTTTAACTTTTCGGATAACCTAACCTGACCTATTTATTTAAAAATAAATCCTAAAAATCCATACTTTGTTTTTTCGGATACCCTAATCTGACCTAACAAAACTATTTATTTTCAAAGAAATCCTCAAAAATCCATATTTCAACTTTTCGGATAACCTAACCTGACCTATTTATTTTAAAATAAATCCTCAAAAATCCATACTTTGTTTTTTCGAATAAACATAACCTAACATCTGTGCTAACGAAACCCTCAAAATCCACATTTTAGCTTTTCGGATAACCTAACCTGATCTATTTATTTTCAAAGAAATCCTCAAAAACCATATTTTGTTTTTCGAATACTAACCTAACATTTGTTGCCAAAGAAATCCTAAATCATATTTAACTTTTCGGACTAACCTAACCTAACTATTTATTTTCAACGAAATCCTCAAAATCCATATTTTGTTTTTTCGAATTAGCATAACCTAACATATTTGTTGCCAAAGAAATCCTCAAAATCCATATTTTAACTTTTCGGATAACCTAACCTGATCTATTTATTTTCATAGAAATCATTAAAATCCATACTTTGTTTTTTTCGGATACCCCAATCACCTAACATTGCCAAAGAAATCCTCAAAATCATATTTTAACTTTTGGATAACCTAACCTACCTATTTATTTTCAAAAAAATCCCAAACCATATTTTGTTTTTTGAATAACCTAACCTAACATATTTGTTGCTAAAGAAATCCTCAAAAATCCATATTTTAACTTTTCGGATAACCTAACCTGACCTATTTATTTAAAAATAAATCCTAAAAATCCATACTTTGTTTTTCGGATACCCTAATCATTTGTCACCAAAGAAAATCCTCAAAAACCACATTTTAGCTTTTGATAACCTAACCTGACCTATTTATTTTCAAAGAAATCCTCAAAACCCCATATTTTGTTTTTTTGAATAACCTAACCTAACATATTTGTTGCTAAAGAAATCCTCAAAAATCCACATTTTAACTTTTCGGATAACCTAACCTGACCTATTTATTTAAAAAGAAATCCCCAAAACCCCATACTTTGTTTTCGAATAACCCAACATTGTGCCAAAGAAATCCTCAAAAATCCATACTTTAACTTTTCGGATAACCTAACCTGATCTATTTATTTTCAAAGAATTCAAAAAATCCATATTTGGTTTTTTTGAATAACCTAACCTAACATTTGTTGCCAAAGAAATCCTCAAAAATCCATATTTTAACTTTTCGGATAACCTAACCTGATCTATTTATTTTCAAAGAAATCCTCAAAATCCATATTTTGTTTTTCGAATAACCTAACCTAACATATTTGTTGCCAAAGAAATCCTCAAAAATCCATATTTTAACTTTTCGGATAACCTAACCTGACCTATTTATTTACAAATAAATCCTAAAAATCCATATCAATTTTGTACCTAACCTGTTTTTTTCGAAATACCCAAATCTGTTTTTTAAACCTAACAAAACTATTTATTTTCAAAAGAAATCCTCAAAAATCCATATTTCAACTTTTCGGATAACCTAACCTGACCTATTTATTTTCAAAGAAATCCTCAAAATCCATATTTTGTTTTCGAATAACATAACCCAACATTTGTTGCCAAAAAATCCTCAAAATCCATATTTTAACTTTTCGATACACTAACCTACCTATTTATTTCAAAGAAATCCCCAAAAAATCCATATTTTGTTTTTTCGAATAACATAACCTAACATTTGTTGCCAAAGAAATCCCCAAAAATCCATATTTCAACTTTTCGGATAACCTAACCTGACCTATTTATTTTCAAAGAAATCCTCAAAACCCCATAATTTGTTTTGTCGAATAACATAACCTAACATTTGTTGCCAAAGAAATCCTCAAAAATCCATATTTCGTTTTTTAAAAATTTATTTTTTTCTATAAACCCCTAATCCATTTAACTTTTCGGATAACCTAACCTGATCTATTTATTTTCAAAGAAATCCCAA
This sequence comes from Abscondita cerata, assembly GCA_030710515.1. Lineage (NCBI taxonomy): Eukaryota > Metazoa > Arthropoda > Insecta > Coleoptera > Lampyridae > Abscondita > Abscondita cerata. Next base: position 21,676 of record JALBCR010000745.1, on the reverse strand, counting down.
AAATCCATATTTTGTTTTTCGAATAACATAACATAACTATTTATTTTAAAATAAATCCCAAAAATCCATCCTTTGATCTTTTCGGATACCCTATTCTGACCTAAGAAAACTATTTATTTTCAAAGAAATCCTAAAAATCCATATTTTGTTTTTTCGAATTAGCTAAGCTAACATATTTGTTGCTCAAAAGAAAGCCTCAAAAATCCATATTTCAACTTTTCGGATAACCTTACCAGACCTAGTTATTTTAAAATAAATCCTAAAAATCCATACTTTGTTTTTCGAATAACTAATCTGACCTAACAAGACTATTTATTTTCAAAGAAATCCTCAAAAATCCATATTTTGTTTTTCGAATTAGCTAACCTAACATATTTTTGCCAAAGAAATCCCCAAAATCCATATTTTATTTTCGATCTAAAAAATATATATTTAAAAAACTCAAAACATATTGTTTTTCGAATAACCTAACCTAACATATTTGTTGCTAAAGAAACCCTCAAAATCCACATTTTAACTTTTCGGATAACCTAACCTAACCTATTTATTTTAAAAGAAATCCTAAAAATCCATACTTTGTTTTTTCGAATAACCCTAATCTGACCTAACAAAACTATTGGATTATTTTCAAAGAAATCTCCAAAATCCATATTTTGTTTTTCGAATTAGCTAAGGTAACATATTTGTTGCTCAAGAAACCCTCAAAAATCCATATTTCAACTTTTCGGATAACCTAACCTGACCTATTTATTTTCAAAGAAATCCTCAAAACCCCATAATTTGTTTTTTCGAATAACATAACCTAACATTTGTTGCCAAAGAAATCCTCAAAAATCCATATTTCAACTTTTCGGATAACCTAACCTGATCTATTTATTTTCAAAGAAATCCTCAAAAATCCATTTTTGTTTTTTCGAATAACATAACCTAACATTTGTTGCCAAAGAAATCCTCAAAAATCCATATTTCAACTTTTCGGATAACCTAACCTGACCTATTTATTTTCAAAGAAATCCTCAAAAATCCATATTTTGTTTTTTCGAATAACATAACCTAACATTTGTTGCCAAAGAAATCCTCAAAAATCCATATTTCAACTTTTCGGATAACCTAACCTGACCTATTTATTTTCAAAGAAATCCTCAAAAAATTCAAAAAAAAATCCATATTTCAACTTTTCGGATAACCTAACCTGACCTATTTATTTTCAAAGAAATCCTCAAAACCCCATAATTTGTTTTTCGAATAACATAACCTAACATTTGTTGCCAAAGAAATCCTCAAAAATCCATATTTCAACTTTTCGGATAACCTAACCTGACCTATTTTTTTCAAAGAAATCCTCAAAAATCCATATTTTGTTTTTCGAATAACATAACCTAACATTTGTTGCCAAAGAAATCCTCAAAAATCCATATTTCAACTTTTCGGATAACCTAACCTGACCTATTTATTTTAAAAGAAATCCTCAAAAATCCATACTTTGTTTTTTCGGATAACTAACCTAACATTTGTTCCAAAGAAATCCTCAAAATCCATATTTAACGGCTAACAAAACTATTTATTTTCAAAGAAACCTCAAAAATCCATATTTTGTTTTTTTCGAATAACCTAACCTAACATATTTGTTGCTCAAAGAAATCCTCAAAAATCCATATTTCAACTTTTCGGATAACCTAACCTGACCTATTTATTTTCAAAGAAATCCTCAAAACCCCATATTTTGTTTTTTCGAATAACATAACCTAACATTTGTTGCCAAAGAAATCCTCAAAAATCCATATTTCAACTTTTCGGATAACCTAACCTGATCTATTTATTTTCAAAGAAATCCTCAAAAATCCATATTTTGTTTTTTCGAATAACATAACCTAACATTTGTTGCCAAAGAAATCCTCAAAAATCCATATTTCAACTTTTCGGATAACCTAACCTGATCTATTTATTTTCAAAGAAATCCTCAAAAATCCATATTTTGTTTTTTCGAATAACATAACCTAACATTTGTTGCCAAAGAAATCCTCAAAAATCCATATTTCAACTTTTCGGATAACCTAACCTGACCTATTTATTTTCAAAGAAATCCTCAAAAATACATATTTTGTTTTTTCGAATAACATAACCTAACATTTGTTGCCAAAGAAATCCTCAAAAATCCATATTTCAACATTTCGGATAACCTAACCTGACCTATTTATTTTCAAAGAAATCCTCAAAAACCGTTTTTCGGAAACAAACTAACATTTGTGCCAAAGAATAATCCATATTTCAACTTTTCGGATAACCTAACCTGACCTATTTATTTTCAAAGAAATCCTCAAAACCCCATAATTTGTTTTTTCGAATAACATAACCTAACATTTGTTGCCAAAGAAATCCTCAAAAATCCATATTTCAACTTTTCGGATAACCTAACCTGACCTATTTATTTTCAAAGAAATCCTCAAAATCCATATTTTGTTTTTCGAATAACATAACCTAACATTTGTTGCCAAAGAAATCCTCAAAAATCCATATTTCAACTTTTCGGATAACCTAACCTGACCTATTTATTTTAAAATAAATCCTCAAAAATCCATTTTTTGTTTTTTCGGATAACCCTAATCTGATCCTAAAAACAACTTTATTATATTTTTTTTTCAAAGAAATCCTCAAAAATCCATATTTTGTTTTTTCGAATTAGCTAAGCTAACATATTTGTTGCTCAAGAAAGCCTCAAAAATCCATATTTCAACTTTTCGGATAACCTAACCTGACCTATTTATTTTCAAAGAAATCCTCAAAATCCCCATAATTTGATTTTTCGAATAACATAACCTAACATTTGTTGCCAAAGAAATCCTCAAAAATCCATATTTCAACTTTTCGGATAACCTAACCTGACCTATTTATTTTAAAATAAATCCCAAAAATCCATTCTTTGTTTTTTCGGATACCCTAATCTGACCTAACAAAACTATTTATTTTCAAAGAAAGCTCAAAAATCCATATTTTGTTTTTTCGAATTAGCTAAGCTAACATATTTGTTGCTCAAGAAAGCCTCAAAATCCATATTTCAACTTTTCGGATAACCTAACCTGACCTATTTATTTTCAAAGAAATCCTCAAAAACCCCATAATTTGTTTTTCGAATAACATAATCTAACATTTGTTGCCAAAGAAATCCTGAAAAATCCATATTTCAACTTTTCCGATAACCTAACCTGACCTATTTATTTTCAAAGAAATCCTCAAAAATCCATATTTTGTTTTTTCGAATAACATAACCTAACATTTGTTGCCAAAGAAATCCTCAAAAATCCATATTTCAACTTTTCGGATAACCTAACCTGACCTATTTATTTTAAAATAAATCCCCAAAATCCATTCTTTGTTTTTCGGATAACAAACCTAACATCTGACCTAACAAAACTATTTATTTTCAAAGAAAGCCTCAAAAATCCATATTTTGTTTTTTCGAATTAGCTAACCTAACATATTTGTTGCTCAAAGAAAGCCTCAAAAATCCATATTTCAACTTTTCGGATAACCTAACCTGACCTATTTATTTTCAAAGAAATCCTCAAAAACCCCATATTTTGTTTTTCGAATAACATAATCTAACATTTGTTGCCAAAGAAATCCTGAAAAATCCATATTTCAACTTTTCGGATAACCTAACCTGACCTATTTATTTTCAAAGAAATCCTCAAAAATCCATATTTTGTTTTTTCGAATAACATAACCTAACATTTGTTGCCAAAGAAATCCTCAAAAATCCATATTTCAACTTTTCGGATAACCTAACCTGACCTATTTATTTTCAAAGAAATCCTCAAAAATCCATATTTTGTTTTTTCGAATAACCTAACCTAACATATTTGTTGCTAAAGAAACCCTCAAAAATCCACATTTTAGCTTTTCGGATAACCTAACCAGACCTCCAGAAAATAAACAGTTGAAAAATAATGTTTTAGAAGTTGACCTTAAGCGGGAAGTTATTCACCACCCTACACAAATTTGGTCGGACCCAAAAATGCTTCCTGGTTCATGAAACGTCAAAAAATCATGTTTTTATGGGTTGCCTCTTTCTCGACCTTTGTAGGTCACGGTAGTTATATTTAAAAAAATGAAGGATACCATTGAACTCCCTCAGACACCTGTCAAGTGTACATACCTGTCAAAATAAGCAAGTTCTGCAGATTGCGATGATCGGAAAACACCGAGCTGTCGAGCACGATCTTCTCCAACAGTTCGATCAGCTCGTTCGGAAGATCGGCGGTCATGAAAGCCTTGACCGTCACCGAAATATCTTCGGGATCTTGAGTTTCATTCAAAGCGGTCTGCACCACCTGATCGATCAACTGTCGTCTATACGGATTGTTTTCGTTCAAAACTTCGGCCCACATCTCTGCTTCACGCCTCTTAACCAAATAACGCGCCTCCGACTTAAACAAAGAGTTCTCGTTGCAAACGGCGATCAGCTCGCGATCGCACTGCCCGCGCTCGTACGCGACGCACGCTAGATGAGGATCGCGCTTCTCGCAGTACCGACCGACGACGCGCGAATCGTACCACTGATTTTCCTTTAGGAACCGTTCGGCGTTGTTGTTCGAATCGATGTAGATCTTGGCGAGAGCGTTGTGGGTCGCCGGTTCGACGCACCCCTCGTGGACTCGACTTTCCAACCAAGGCAGAAGTAGCTTCAGACGATTGCGTTTTTCGACCTCCTCGACGAGCACGTCGGTCGAAAATTGGCCGCGCACGACGAGAATCAGATTCTTAATTATATCTTCGGAACAATCCACGTCCAACAACCCGCCAACGACCACCGGTAATCTGCTCGGATTCACTTTCTGGACGTAAATCTCGATGTATTTTTGCAAAGAGTTCCGATACAAATATAAGACCAAGTCGTGAACGAAATCGAAACGGTCGCATACGATGATCAGCGGGAGCTGATCAGTCAGCTTTGCCTCCTTCAGAAAGTTTTTCACGCGTTCCGGGTTGTAGCAGTTGCTTTCGCGACAAATGCGCTCCACCTCTTTGATCTGGCCGGTCTTGCATGCGGCTTGTATGTACTTGAAATGAACCTCCTCGTCTTGACTGAAGTTGACGATCGATCCTAAGAAGTAGAATAAGCCTTCGTAGCTCTTGAAGCTTTCGAAGAGGTCAATCAAGGACTTGGTGGTCAGTTGTTCGTGATATTTAGTTGCGATCTGCACGCAAATCTGTAAGTTCTGTCTGATGTTGGCCGTAAGCATCGCCTTGAGACACTCCAAACTGTCTTCGACGCTCAAAGTTCCGAAGAATCCGATCAGCCAGTCGACCGGGAGGAGGTGGGTGTGAACGACCGCTCGCTTTATGTCGTAAAGATCGGTGTAATGTTCCAAAGCTCTTTGTAAAAGACCGGCTTTTTCGCACAGCTGCGCGATGTGGGGTCTGTCATAGTGGGTGAACATGTTGTTGCCTAAAATCGCGTCGGCGACTTGAGGCGCCGACATCAAATTGATTTCTAAGAGTCTCGTTTGGAGGTGGCCCTCGTTCTGGCGATTCTGCTTGAGCGCGTCTAATAAGAACGACGTGCACTGCTGCACCAAATTCTGTTCCATGAAGATGTCCACGATCTGATTGATATCGGCGAGAGGTTCCTCGTCACCGACCAGCATGGAGGCGAAGGTCGCGCCCTGATCCGGATTCGTGCGCATCACTGTGCGCAACAAGTAAATATAATCGGGCGTGTAAGAAACCTTCTTCGCGTACAAAACTATCTTTTGAAATTGGCCTATTTCGGCGAAACACTGGATGACCTGCGGAAGAAGGTGGTAAGTGTGCTGTTTGGACAGAAACGGAAATAACTTACTTTAGCGGGAACGTTTGCTCGAAGATATACGGAGAGAGCTAGCGTGGGATCGACCTGCTTCACCAAGTCGCCCAATTCTTCTGAGCATTCGAGTTTGTCTTCTTTTAACCATTTTTCTAGTAACTGCTTGCGACCTTGAAGAAGTACCGGCTTGCACAATTCTAAAGATTCATATCTGAAATTAAAGAATTGAAGTAAGTGTATGTGTGTTGCGAAATCAAATAATAAAAATCATATTCTGGGTCACAAAATTGAAAATAATTCAAATTAGGTCACAAAACTAAAGCACAATACAAGCTTACTATGATTTACCGTATAGGATAAAAAATTGTGACCAAAGAAATGCCTAAAATTTAATAAAATTTTATTTTCAAATTAAGTCACAAAAACTTATTGTTTTCAGTTCAAGAGACAAAAAATTTTCACAAAATTAAAATCATTCCAAGCTTGCTATCATTTACCGTATGGGACGAACAAAATTGTGACTGCATAAGATTTAATATTTTAATTAACATTTTATTTTCAAATTAAGTCGCAAAAAACTTCAACCAAAATTGTTTTCGGTTCAAGAGATTAAAGAAAAAAAAATAACACACAGCAAACATGTGCACCAAATTAAAAATCATTCAAATTAGGTCACAAAACTAAAACATGATACAAGCTTGATATGATTTATCGTATAGGATAAAAAAATTGTGACCAACGAAATGCCTAAAATTTAATAAAATTTTATTTTCAAATTAAGTCACAAAAAACTTATTGTTTTCAGTTCAAGAGACAAAAAAAATTTTTCACAAAATTAAAATCATTCCAAGCTTGCTATCATTTACCGTATGGGACGAACAAAATTGTGACTGCATAAGATTTAATATTTTAATTAACATTTTATTTTCAAATTAAGTCACAAAAAACTTCAACCAAAATTGTTTTCGGTTCAAGAGATCAAAGAAAAAAAAAATAACCACAGCAAACATGTGCACCAAATTAAAAATCATTCAAATTAGGTCACAAAACTAAAACACGATACAAGCTTGATATGATTTATCGTATAGGATAAAAAATTGTGACCAAAGAATTTAATAAAATTTTATTTTCAAATTAAGTCACAAAAAACTTATTGTTTTCAGTTCAAGAGACAAAAAAATTTTTCACAAAATTAAAATCATTCCAAGCTTGCTATCATTTACCGTATGGGACGAACAAAATTGTGACTGCATAAGATTTAATATTTTAATTAACATTTTATTTTCAAATTAAGTCACAAAAAACTTCAACCAAAATTGTTTTCGGTTCAAGAGATTAAAGAAAAAAAATAACACACAGCAAACATGTGCACCAAATTAAAAATCATTCAAATTAGGTCACAAAACTAAAACATGATACAAGCTTGATATGATTTATCGTATAGGATAAAAAATTGTGACCAACGAAATGCCTAAAATTTAATAAAATTTTATTTTCAAATTAAGTCACAAAAACTTATTGTTTTCAGTTCAAGAGACAAAAATTTGTCACAAAATTAAAATCATTCCAAGCTTGCTATGATTTACCGTATGGGACGAACAAAATTGTGACTGCATAAGATTTAATATTTTAATTAACATTTTATTTTCAAATTAAGTCACAAAAACTTCAACCAAAATTGTTTTCGGTTCAAGAGATCAAAGAAAAAAATAACCACAGCAAACATGTGCACCAAATTAAAATCATTCAAATTAGGTCACAAAACTAAAACACGATACAAGCTTGATATGATTTATCGTATAGGATAAAAAATTGTGACCAAAGAAATGCCTAAAATTTAATAAAATTTTATTTTCAAATTAAGTCACAAAAACTTATTGTTTTCAGTTCAAGAGACAAAAAATTTGTCACAAAATTAAAATCATTCCAAGCTTGCTATGATTTACCGTATGGGACGAACAAAATTGTGACTGCATAAGATTTAATATTTTAATTAACATTTTATTTTCAAAATAAGTCACAAAAAACTTCAACCAAAATTGTTTTCGGTTCAAGAGATTAAAGAAAAAAAAATAACACACAGCAAACATGTGCACCAAATTAAAATCATTCAAATTAGGTCACAAAACTAAAACACGATACAAGCTTGGTATGATTTATCGTATAGGATAAAAAAATTGTGACCAACGAAATGCCTAAAATTTAATAAAATTTTATTTTAAATTAAGTCACAAAAACTTATTGTTTTCAGTTCAAGAGACAAAAAAATTTGTCACAAAATTAAAATCATTCCAAGCTTGCTATGATTTACCGTATGGGACGAACAAAATTGTGACTGCATAAGATTTAATATTTTAATTAACATTTTAGTTTCAAATTAAGTCACAAAAAACTTCAACCAAAATTGTTTTCGGTTCAAGAAATTAAAGAAAAAAAATAATACACAGCAAACATGTGCACCAAATTAAAAATCATTCAAATTAGGTCACAAAACTAAAACACGATACAAGCTTGATATGATTTATCGTATAGGACAAGCAAAAACTGCCTAAAATTTAATATTTTAATTAAAATTTTATTTTCATATTAAGTAGTAGGTTTAAATTTAAAAACTAAGCCTGCTGTACCTTAATTGGAACTGTTATAAAATATATTCATTTTCAGTCACAAAATTATTGTACTTTTGTCACAAAATTTCCAAAAATTTCATATAAAAAATATGAAACTGAATCAAAGAGACTAAGCTAAAATTTTCATTCTAAAAGTTTTTAGTCACAAAACTTATACTCAAATTGATTTGAATTAATTTTAGACTTTTGCAAGAATCAAATAATAAAGATTGTGAATATACCAATAAATACTAATTTTAAGTCACAAAACTCACACTTATGGGTCACAAAATGCACAAGTACAATTGTCGACAGAAGTCATGAATTAAACATTGGGTAAAATCGAAAATAAATTTAAAAAATTACCTGTTCAGTTGACCTTGATCTAAGAGTATGCCGAAATATTGAAGTAACGGACTGTTCTGGCCTGCTGGTGTGGGTACCTGCTGAAACATTTGTATGGTAGCGGGCGTACGCAAAATTCCTAAAAAAATTACAATTAAAATTCGCGCTCCCATCCTCAAAGAAACCTCACAGACCTTTAGGAGCGTTGGCCGCAACCTTCGCCGCTTCCGTATACTGCCCATTCTGGAATAGCAGTTGAAATTTGCTGACAAATAATTCTTCGGCGCCGCCGAGATTGTTGCGCACGGCGAGTCTCAGCGCCAAATCGGCGTTGTGCAACACAGTATTTACGTATCTTATGATATTCTCTTCGTCGACGGTGACCGATAAGACTTGCCCCCTGCGATTAACGCCTATAATTCCGCCGGTCGATTCGTGAGGGGCGGTCACGAAAATGGTTTCGCTCGAAATGCGATTCATGTAAATACAAGTTCCGTTCTCGATGTCGTACATGTGAATGTAGCCGCACTTCGTTATAAGGTAAATGACGTCGTATTTTGCAGAAATTTGCATCGCAACCGGAAAGTCGTTTTGGGCTTCGGGCGGGAAGAACACGTCCACTGTTTTCTTGGGAAACGGCTGGTTACCTACAGGACTTTGTCCGACCTAGAATAAAATTGTTAAGAAATGATATTAAGACGAATGGAGGGGGGGGGGATTTACCTCGATGATGTGTAGCTTTCCTCCCTGCAGAGATCTTACCGCAAAGCAAAAAAGGGTGGAAGGTTCTGGGTTACCCTCGAGTTTGAAAGTGGCGAAGGATGCGGCGTGGCCTTCAATAGGCTGCGAGCATTTGCGATCTACCGAATACAGTTGCATGGCGCCGACGACGCGGCTCTGCTGCGCGCTTATACCTACGAGCAGCAACCAATTCTGCTTTGGGTCCGTTCGGTAGTTGATTATTTGGCATCCGTTCAGCGACGAGTGTCTGAAACGGAGCAATCGTTAAATAGTCCCCGATGTTTGATTTCGAAACGTCGCAGAATTACCTATCAAACATTTTTACGGGTGTAGAGTCCCCCTCCATCGACCAATGATAAACTGAAGTTTCTGTTACTAACGCTAGAGTGTTGAGCGATATCCATTTCCAAAACACTACGTCTTCTGTCATTGTATGTGCTTTCATTTTGGATTTCATCTCGATGTTGAATATTTGTAAAGTTTTTTGAGCTGAAAATACAGAGTGTTTAGTTAAGTTTGAACAAATTAAGGGACGCGATTACAATTGAATTTTAATTCCGAATTAAATTTTACGCCAAACATTTTTTATCTATTATGCATCCATTACTATGGAGTTCTAGGTAGAACCTTAAGATTTCTAACAAATAATCTATATTCTCCAAGCGAACAAACCCAGATTAAAAAAACTTCCCTCCGCTTCTGTACATCAATTATCAAAAATTCTATGTCTAAAAAAGACGAAACATTTTCTCCTATTATGCTCCATTTCTATGGAGTTCTAGGTAGAACCTCAAAATTTCTAACAAATAGTCTATATTCTCCAAGTGGACAAACGCAGAATAAAAAACTTCGACCCGCTCCGTAGATTCATTTTGAAAAGTTCCATGTCCAAGAACACGTAACATTTTTTCCTATTTTGCTCCATTTCTATGGAGTTCTAGATAGAACCTCAAGATTTCTAGCAAATAATCTATATTCTCCAAGCGTACAAACCCAGATTAAAAAACTTCCCTCCGCTTCCGTACATCAATTATCAGAAACATTTTTTCCTATTATGCTCCATTTCTATGGAGTTCTAGGTAGAACCTCAAGATTTCTAACAAATAGTCTATATTCTCCAAGTGGACAAACCCAGAATAAAAAACTTCGACCCGCTCCGTAGATCCATTTTGAAAAGTTCCATGTCCAAAAACACCTAACATTTTTCCTATTTTGCTCCATTTCTATCGAGTTCTAGGTAGAACCTCAAGATTTCTAACAAATAATCTATATTCTCCAAGCGTACAAACCCAAATTAAAAAAACCTCCCTCCGCTTTTGTACATCAATTATCAAAAATTCTATGTCTAAAAAAAGACGAAACATTTTTTCTTATTTTGCTCCATTTCTACGAAGTTCTAGGTAGAACCTCAAAATTTCTAACAAATAATGTATATTCTCAATCGAACAAACCCACGTTAAAAAACTTCCCGCCGCAACCGCGCATCAATTTTCGAAAGTTCTATGTCCCAAAACACGAAACATGTTTTCCTATTTTGCTCCATTTCTATGGAGTTCTAGGTAAAACCTCAAGATTTCTAACAAATAATCTTATATTCTCCAAGTGGACAAACCCAGAATAAAAAACTTCGACCCGCTCCGTAGATCCATTTTGAAAAGTTCCATGTCCAAAAACACCTAACATTTTCCTATTTTGCTCCATTTCTATCGAGTTCTAGGTAGAACCTCAAGATTTCTAACAAATAATCTATATTCTCCAAGCGTACAAACCCAAATTAAAAAAACCTCCCTCCGCTTTTGTACATCAATTATCAAAAATTCTATGTCTAAAAAAGACGAAACATTTTTTCTTATTTTGCTCCATTTCTACGAAGTTCTAGGTAGAACCTCAAAATTTCTAACAAATAATGTATATTCTCCAATCGAACAAACCCACGTTAAAAAACTTCCCGCCGCAACCGCGCATCAATTTTCGAAAGTTCTATGTCCCAAAACACGAAACATGTTTTTCCTATTTTGCTCCATTTCTATGGAGTTCTAGGTAAAACCTCAAGATTTCTAACAAATAATCTTATATTCTCCAAGTGGACAAACCCAGAATAAAAAACTTCGACCCGCTCCGTAGATCCATTTTGAAAAGTTCCATGTCCAAAAACACCTAACATTTTTCCTATTTTGCTCCATTTCTATCGAGTTCTAGGTAGAACCTCAAGATTTCTAACAAATAATCTATATTCTCCGTAGATTAATTTTAAAAAGTTCCATGTCCAAAAACACTAAACATTTTTTCCTATTTTGCTCCATTTCTACGGAGTTCTAGGTAGAACCTGAAGATACCTAACAAATAAACTATATTCTCCAAGCGGACAAGCATAAATTAAAAACATTTGGAAACCCAAAATTGAAAATTTCTATCTGCGATTAATGACAGTTTTTTCAGGAAAATGTATCGATTTCTGAGGAGTTCTGGGCATCAATTCAAGATTTCTGGCAAATTACTCTTGATGTTCAAAACGTAAAACAGATAATAAAAAATTTCAAAACCCGAATTTGAAGATTTTTATCTCCGGATTAATGAAAAATTTTCCAGGAAAATGTATCGATTTCTGGGGAGTTCTTGGCATCAGCTCAAGATTTCTGGCAAATTACTTTTAAAGCACAAATCGTACAAACAGATAATAAAAAAAATTTACAAACCCGAATTTGAAGATTTTATCTCCCGGTTAATGAAAAATTTTTCAGGAAAATGTATCGATTTCTGAGGAGTTCTTGGCATCAACTCAAGATTTCTGGCAAATTACTTTTAAAGCACAAATCGTACAAACAGATAATAAAAAAAATTTACAAACCCGAATTTGAAGATTTTTATCTCCTGATTAATGAAAAATTTTTCAGGAAAATGTATCGATTTCTGAGGAGTTCTTGGCATCAACTCAAGATTTCTAGCAAATTACTTTTAATGCACAAATCGTACAAACAGATAATAAAAAAAATTACGAAACCCGAATTTGAAGATTTTTATCTCCCGGTTAATGAAAAATTTTTCAGGAAAATGTATCGATTTCTGAGGAGTTCTTGGCATCAACTCAAGATTTCTGGCAAATTACTTTTAATGCACAAATCGTACAAACAGATAATAAACAAAATTTACAAACCCGAATTTGAAGATTTTTATCTCCCGATTAATGAAAAATCTTTCAGGAAAATGTATCGATTTCTGAGGAGTTCTGGGCATCAACTCAAGATTTCTGGCAAATTACTTTTAATGCACAAATCGTACAAACAGATAATAAACAAAATTTACAAACTCGAATTTGAAGATTTTTATCTCCCGATTAATGAAAAAATTTTCAGGAAAATGTATCGATTTCTGAGGAGTTCTTGGCATCAACTCAAGATTTCCGACAAATTACTTTTAATGCACAAATCGTACAAAAAGATAACAAAAAAAATTTACAAACCCGAATTTGAAGATTTTTATCTCCCGATCAATGAAAAATCTTTCAGGAAAATGTATCGATTTCTGAGGAGTTCTGGGCATCAACTCAAGATTTTTGGGAAATTACTTTTAATGCACAAATCGTACAAACAAATAATAAAAAAAATTTACAAACCCGAATTTGAAGATTTTTATCTCCCGATCAATGAAAAAATTTTCAGGAAAATGTATAGATTTCTGAGGAGTTCTTGGCATCAACACAAGATTTCTGGCAAATTACTTTTAATGCACAAATCGTACAAACAGATAATAAAAAAAATTTACACACCCGAATTTGAAGATTTTTATCTCCCGATTAATGAAAATTTTTTGAGGAAAATGTATCGATTTCTGAGGAGTTCTTAGCATCAACTCAAGATTTCTAGCAAATTACTTTTAATGCACAAATCGTACAAACAGATAATAAAAAAAATTACGAAACCCGAATTTGAAGATTTTTATCTCCCGGTTAATAAAAAATCCTTCAGGAAAATGTATCGATTTCTGAGGAGTTCTGGGCATCAACTCAAGATTTCTGGCAATTTACTTTTAATGCACAAATCGTACAAACAAATAATAAAAAAAATGTACAAACCCGAATTTGAAGATTTTTATCTCCCGATTAATAAAAAATCTTTCAGGAAAATGTATCGATTTCTGAGGAGTTCTTGGGATCAACTCAAGATTTCTGGCAATTTACTTTTAATGCACAAATCGTACAAACAAATAATAAAAAAAATGTACAAACCCGAATTTGAAGATTTTTATCTCCCGATTAATAAAAAATCTTTCAGGAAAATGTATCAATTTCTGAGGAGTTCTTGGCATCAACTCAAGATTTTCGGCAAATTACTTTTAACGCACAAATCATACAAACAGATAATAAAAAAAATTTACAAACCCGAATTTGAAGATTTTTATTTCCCAATTAATGAAAAATCTTTCAGGAAAATCTATCGATTTCTGAGGAGTTCTGGGCATCAACTCAAGATATCTGGCAAATTACTTTTAATGCACAAATCGTACAAACAGATAATAAAAAAAATTACGAAACCCGAATTTGAAGATTTTTATCTCCCGATTAATGAAAAATTTTTCAGGAAAATGTATCGATTTCTGAGGAGTTCTTGGCATCAACTCAAGATATCCGGCAAATTACTTTTAATGCACAAATCGTACAAACAGATAATAAAAAAAATTTACAAACCCGAATTTGAAGATTTTTATCTCCCGATTAATGAAAAATCTTTCAGGAAAATGTATCGATTTCTGAGGAGTTCTGGGCATCAACTCAAGATTTCTGGCAAATTACATTTAATGCACAAATCGTACAAACAGATAATAAAAAAATTACAAACCCGAATTTGAAGATTTTTATCTCCCGATTAATGAAAAATCTTTCAGGAAAATGTATCGATTTCTGAGGAGTTCTGGGCATCAACTCAAGATTTCTGGCAAATTACTTTTAATGCACAAATCGTACAAACAGATAATAAAAAAATTACGAAACCCGAATTTGAAGATTTTTATCTCCCGATTAATGAAAATCTTTCAGGAAAATGTATCGATTTCTGAGGAGTTCTGGGCATCAACTCAAGATTTCTGGCAAATTACTTTTAATGCACAAATCGTACAAACAGATAATAAAAAAAATTTACAAACCCGAATTTGAAGATTTTTATCTCCCGGTTAATGAAAAATTTTTCAGGAAAATGTATCGATTTCTGAGGAGTTCTGGGCAACAACTCAAGATTTCTGGCAAATTACTTTTAATGCACAAATCGTACAGATAATAAAAAAAATTTACAAACCCGAATTTGAAGATTTTTATCTCCCGATTAATGAAAAATTTTTCAGGAAAATGTATCGATTTCTGATGAGTTCTTGGCATCAACTCAAGATTTCCGGCAAATTACTTTTAATGCACAAATCGCACAAACACATAATAAAAAAAATTTACAAACCCGAATTTGAAGATTTTTATCTCCCGGTTAATGAAAAATTTTTCAGGAAAATGTATCGATTTCTGAGGAGTTCTTGGCATCAACTCAAGATTTCTGGCAATTTACTTTTAATGCACAAACCGTACAAACAGATATTAAAAAAAAATTACAAACCCGAATTTGAAGTTTTTTATCTCCCGATTAATGAAAAAATTTTCAGGAAAATGTATCGATTTCTGAGGATTTCTGGGCATCAACTCAAGATTTCTGGCAAATTACTTTTAATGCACAAATCGTACAAACAGATAATAAAAAAATTTACAAACCCGAATTTGAAGATTTTATCTCCCGGTTAATGAAAAAATGTTTAAATCAGGAAAATCGATTTCTGAGGAGTTCTGGGCAACAACTCAAGATTTCTGGCAAATTACTTTTAATGCACAAATCGTACAGATAATAAAAAAATTTACAAACCCGAATTTGAAGATTTTTATCTCCCGATTAATGAAAAATTTTTCAGGAAAATGTATCGATTTCTGATTTTTTTTCTTTTCAACCACAAACATAATCCAATTAATTTTTTATATTAAATACACAAAACAAACAAACAAAAAAAAATTTACCAACAATTGAAGTTTTTTGAGTTCGGATGTATTTGTTGCATCAACTCAAGATTTCTGGCAAATTACTTTTAATGCACAAATCGTACAAACAGATAATAAAAAAATTTACAAACCCGAATTTGAAGATTTTTATCTCCCGATTAATGAAAAATCTTTCAGGAAAATGTATCGATTTCTGAGGAGTTCTTGGCATCAACTCAAGATTTCTGGCAAATTACTTTTAATGCACAAATCGTACAAACAGATAATAAAAAAAATTTACAAACCCGAATTTGAAGATTTTTATCTCCCGATTAATGAAAAATCTTTCAGGAAAATGTATCGATTTCTGAGGAGTTCTTGGCATCAACTCAAGATTTCTGGCAAATTACTTTTAATGCACAAATCGTACAAACAGATAATAAAAAAAATTTACAAACCCGAATTTGAAGATTTTTATCTCCCGATTAATGAAAAATCTTTCAGGAAAATGTATCGATTTCTGAGGAGTTCTGGGCATCAACTCAAGATTTCTGGCAAATTACTTTTAATGCACAAATCGTACAAACAGATAATAAAAAAATTTACAAACCCGAATTTGAAGATTTTTATCTCCCGATTAATGAAAAATTTTTCAGGAAAATGTATCGATTTCTGAGGAGTTCTGGGCATCAACTCAAGATTTCTGGCAAATTACTTTTAATGCACAAATCGTACAAACAGATAATAAAAAAATTTACAAACCCGAATTTGAAGATTTTTATCTCCCGATTAATGAAAAATCTTTCAGGAAAATGTATCGATTTCTGAGGAGTTCTGGGCATCAACTCAAGATTTCTGGCAAATTACTTTTAATGCACAAATCGTACAAACAGATAATAAAAAAATTTACAAACCCGAATTTGAAGATTTTTATCTCCCGATTAATGAAAAATTTCTTTCAGGAAAATGTATCGATTTCTGAGGAGTTCTGGGCATCAACTCAAGATTTCTGGCAAATTACTTTTAATGCACAAATCGTACAAACAGATAATAAAAAAAATGTACAAACCCGAATTTGAAGATTTTTATCTCCCGATTAATGAAAAATCTTTCAGGAAAGTCGGGGAAACAGTTTTCTAAATTTTTTTAAACAAAAAAATTATAAAAAAATATAATAAAAAAATTTAAAAACAATTAATATTTTATTTCCATTAAATCTTTCAGGAAAATGTATCGATTTCTGAGGATTTCTGGGCATCAACTCAAGATTTCTGGCAAATTACTTTTAATGCACAAATCGTACAAACAGATAATAAAAAAAATTTACAAACCCGAATTTGAAGATTTTTATCTCCCGATTAATGAAAAATTTTTCAGGAAAATGTATCGATTTCTGAGGAGTTCTTGGCATCAACTCAAGATTTCTGGCAAATTACTTTTAATGCACAAATCGTACAAACAGATAATAAAAAAATTTACAAACCCGAATTTGAAGATTTTTATCTCCCGATTAATGAAAAATCTTTCAGGAAAATGTATCGATTTCTGAGGAGTTCTGGGCATCAACTCAAGATTTCTGGCAAATTACTTTTAATGCACAAATCGTACAAACAGATAATAAAAAAAATTACGAAACCCGAATTTGAAGATTTTTATCTCCCGATTAATGAAAAATCTTTCAGGAAAATGTATCGATTTCTGAGGAGTTCTGGGCATCAACTCAAGATTTCTGGCAAATTACTTTTAATGCACAAATCGTACAAACAGATAATAAAAAAATTTACAAACCCGAATTTGAAGATTTTTATCTCCCGATTAATGAAAAATTTTTTCAGGAAAATGTATCGATTTCTGAGGAGTTCTGGGCATCAACTCAAGATTTCTTTTTTTTTTATTCCATTTTTTCTATTAATAAAAAAAAATTTTAAAATCAATTTAAAAATTTTTTTTTCCCATTAAAAAAAAATTTAAAAAAACTTGCATCCTGGCAAATTACTTTTAATGCACAAATCGTACAAACAGATAATAAAAAAATTTACAAACCCGAATTTGAAGATTTTTATCTCCCGGTTAATGAAAAATTTTTCAGGAAAATGTATCGATTTCTGAGGAGTTCTTGGCATCAACTCAAGATTTCTGGCAAATTACTTTTAATGCACAAATCGTACAAACAGATAATAAAAAAAATTTACAAACCCGAATTTGAAGATTTTTATCTCCCGATTAATGAAAAATTTTCAGGAAAATGTATCGATTTCTGAGGAGTTCTGGGCATCAACTCAAGATTTCTGGCAAATTACTTTTAATGCACAAATCGTACAAACAGATAATAAAAAAATTTAAAATACGATTTTTTTTTTTTTTTTTTTCTTTTTTTTTTTAAACACATTTTTTTTTTTTTTTTTTTTTTTTTTTTTTTTTTTTTTTTTTTTTTTTTTTTTTTTTTTTTTTTTTTTTTTTTTTTTTCATTTTTTTTTTTTTTTTTTCATTTTTTTTTTTTTTTTTTTTTTTTTTTTTTTTTTTTTTTTTTTTTTTTTTTTTTTTTTTTTTTTTTTTTTTTTTTTTTTTTTTTTTTTTTTTTTTTTTTTTTTTTTTTTTTATTTCAAAATTATTAATAAAAAAAAAAAAAATTTAAAATTTTTTTTTTTAAATAAAAAAAAAATTTTTAAAAAAAATTTTCTATTTTTAAAGAGTTTTTGACAAAAATTTAAAATTTTTTACAAATTTTTTTTAAATCCAAAATCCTAAAAAAAAAAAAAAAATACAAACCCGAATTTGAAGATTTTTATCTCCCGATTAATGAAAAATTTTTCAGGAAAATGTATCGATTTCTGATGAGTTCTTGGCATCAACTCAAGATATCCGGCAAATTACTTTTAATGCACAAATCGCACAAACACATAATAAAAAAATTTACAAACCAATTTGAAGATTTTTATCTCCCGGTTAATGAAAAATTTTTCAGGAAAATGTATCGATTTCTGAGGAGTTCTTGGCATCAACTCAAGATTTCTGGCAATTTACTTTTAATGCACAAACCGTACAAACAGATATTAAAAAAAAATTACAAACCCGATTTGAAGTTTTTATCTCCCGATTAATGAAAAATTTTCAGGAAAAATGTATCGATTTCTGAGGAGTTCTGGGCATCAACTCAAGATTTCTGGCAAATTACTTTTAATGCACAAATCGTACAAACAGATAATAAAAAAAAATTACAAACCCGAATTTGAAGATTTTTATCTCCGATTAATGAAAAATCTTTCAGGAAAATGTATCGATTTCTGAGGAGTTCTGGGCATCAACTCAAGATTTCTGGCAAATTACTTTTAATGCACAAATCGTACAAACAGATAATCAAAAAAATTTCGAAACCCGAATTTGAAGATTTTTATTAATGAAAAATTTTGCATGACTAAAGAAAAAGTACATAGTATATGCAAGTAGAAATAAAAAGAACTAATTGTCACTATCACTAAAACCAGGAGAGAGTATTAAGATTCAAATACGGTATGTATCGAAAGACCTGCTGCACTCTTCGACATAGACAACATTATACGTGGTGGTTTCTCCTAGTGTATAGGAGCCTTCGATTGGAGTTTCGACGAGAAATGAATTACTTGGGTTTTCATTAAGTCATCCTCACACGCATCTTCAATCGAAGACTCCTATTCACTAATATATAATATTTGACGAAGAATACATTAATAGACAACATTGTACCAGTCAGTTTGGAATGTTGTTAGAAGATCGGTACAGATTTTAAATTTGTAAAAGTATGCAAAATGCATACAGTTCTGTGTGGAAGGTTGTGTGTTTAGACATGTGTGGTAGAAACGATATCAAGTAAATCAATTTTTTCTAGTAATTCCTAAGATTAAGTACTAATAATCCTAGAAAATAAATTATAGCAAAATATTCAATTAGACGCTATATGGAGATCAGTAAGATCTACGAACACACTCATGTACAATACTTATGACAAACGAATTACAAATTTATCTCGATGATTCAGACCGTCTTGCACTTTAATCTTATCAACATAGCAAAAGTTTATATGTTACCTTCTACGCCGGCTTTGCCCTTCAAGGCGATTACTTTCGAAGCTGGATTCATAATAGCACTTTCGGCGGTGATGGGCCTCCGTATCGGATTATTAAAATCGGCCATATCGATAATAACAACTTGGGATGTTTCTCCGACCTTTTCTCGTACGCAAATGAACTTGTCACTCTCCATCGTGAGAGTCGCAAACGATATGTTCGCGACATTAATGCCTACGTTCGTGAGCTAAAAAATTCGAATAAATATTAAAAATCGACGATGGAGATTAAATTTTAGGGGCGGATTTTTTACCTGCAAATGCTCTTGGAAACGGATCGGCAACAACTGCTGCGTCATGTCGCCGGATTTACTAGACTCCACGTTAACGTACAATTAACTTTCTTGTTTAATTGAAAAAAATGATAAAAACTGAAAGAGTTAAACGTCGTATTTCAAATTCACTTGTAACCTTCCACTACGTCGAAACACCCAAGATGGTTGAAAGGGTGACTGGTAGGGGGAACGTGCGTATTTCTACGCCGGCACGAAAACACCACCCCCAACGGTCGCAACGCGTTACGAACTTTAATTTAATGAAACGAAATACGCCGTCCCAATTTTACCGTATCGAATCGTTAAGAAACTTTCGCATTGAAACCGTTTTTTTATACAATTACGTCTGGTACTACTTTTTGTGCGATCACAAAAGCCACATGGCATATTTTGCAACGTCACTTATTCGGAATTGGGTCAGTGGCGGGTTACGCTTAAGGTTTAAGGGATCGATAATAATTTAAATTCTTCGTAAGCAATAATTATTATTTAAGTGGAATTTATTTAATTATACAAAAAAAACACTTGTCTGAATGTAATTGAATCAGCTGTAACACGAATCGAATGACTAGCCTCAACAACTAAAACAGTCAATTTTGTGTCTATGTTGTTTTTTGTGACCAATATGAACAAAAAAATTTGTTACGTATTTGATACTGCCTAAAGAAAGACCCAAAAATACGCAAAATATTTTTCATTTAGAGTTTGTATAAGAGATTCTGTAAAAAAAGTTAAAAGAAAAGAAAATTGATGTGCTTTAAAGAGTTTCTGAGAGAATAAAATAAAGTCACAAAACTATGCAATATTTTAGTTTTAAATTAAAAAATGATTACGTTTTTTTAGGAATATTTTTACAACCGTCTATTTACATAGTGTCTTTATGGACAATATTATATGCTTTAGAAAAGTTTCTTAAGAACATATTTTTATTAAACTTTTAGAGAAGTTTCTGTAAAGAAAATAAAATAAAGACACAAAACTATACATTTATAAAGTCTTAAACAAATCAAATTTAAAAGAAAAATATTGCATTTTTGCGAATACTTTTACAATTTACAGGGGCAATATTGTGCTTTAGAAAGAGTTTCATAAAAGACACCAAATTGTCAAAATTATAAATCTTTTTTATTAAAGTTTTAGAATAGTGTTTCTGTAAAGAAGATAAAATAAATCTATGATGTTTTGAATAAACCAAATTTCATCTCATCTGCCAAAAGGAGCCGTAATTAGTGACGTACTTCTGCTAAGGATTTTCAAAAGCAATTTGACCTTGGGATATATATCCAAGACCTGGAAAACGACCTAAGAGTGGTATTTATACCAAGAAGAAAAACACCACTAATCTTAAAAGTTACAGATTGACTCTCCCTATTCTCAAATGGTTGGCGGAACTTTTGAAGACCAGAAGGACCGAAGAAAGACTGGAAGACTCTACCATTGTGTGTGGACGGAGTGTTCTTGTAGCCCCTGATGTGGAGTATACTTTGTAGATGATTTTCTTTGCCTTTGTCTAGCAAAATAATATGCTGAGTACATTGTTATACTAGCACAGGGCAAATTTGAGGACATCTTTTGTGACATAGTATAGGTAGGACTGGAATTGATAGAGAGATGTGATATTGGTCGGCTGACGTGGAATTAACTCCAGCAAAACTACACTGGCGACCTTCATGCGTAAAAAGAAACTTGACAGACTCAAGCCAAAATAAGCTTTAGTAACTCTGTCAAATACATAGGTATCGCACTAGATAAGAAATTGAACTAGTGAATGAACTATATAGTGTGGTCTGGATT
>JALBCR010000744.1:0-154939 GCA_030710515.1 Abscondita cerata | reverse complement strand
AACAAAACAACAACATTCCTGATCCCCATATTTCTCTAGAAGATGAAATAGCTTCAAATGGTGCAGATATAGTCAATCTTTTTAAAAACAATTCTCGGAAGTTTATTCAACTAATTCACTGACCAATTTCTGATATACAAGATTTTTCCCACTTCAGCCAATATTTCATTAATCCAGATTAGTAAGTTCGCTAGTATATCAGAAGATTGAAACTCTTTTCTAATTCACATTCTCCTGACCAGATGGAATTCCGGATTATTTTTTAAAGAAATGTCGTTTTATTATAACTGAGGCACTGTATTGATTTTTAATCATTCATTAAGATCTGGAATATTTCCAGAGTTATGGAAACTTAGTTATGTAACTCCTATTTTTAAGAGTGGTAATAGAAACGATGTTAAACAATACCGCCCTGTATCAAAACTCTACTATTCCAAAATTATTTGAATCAATAGTAAGTGACATTATTTCACCTATGTTCAACAACATAATTGTAGATCAACAGCATGGGTTTAGATCCGGAAAGTCAACTGCCACAAACTTAATTGAGTTTTCACAACATTTATTTACATCTGCTGAAAATCGTGGCCAGATAGATTGTATTTACACCGACTTATCAAAAGCTTTTGATACCGTAGACCATAACAGACTGATTGTGAAAATGAAAACTTATGGTGTTCTAGAACCTCTCCTTAAATGGTTTCATTCGTATTTAACTAACCGTTTCCAAAGAGTGAAAGTTGAAAATTTTATTTTGGAAACTATTTTGGTAACTAGTGGAGTTCCACAAGGTGCCCACTTGGCACCGTTACTATTTAACATTTATATTAACGACATAAGTCAGGTTTTTCAATATTCAAAGTTTTTAATGTATGCTGATGATACAAAATTTTATAATAATATTAAAATTGATAGTGATTGTGAAAATCTAAATGTTGACCTGTATAGACTCGAATATTACTGCATTGCAAACGGCCTTAAATTAAATGAATTAAAATGTAAAATAATATCGTTTTCCAAATCTGTTGTGATTGATTTTCCATATAAGTTCAAATCTGGTGTAGTGGTCGATAGAGTCAATTTAATTACCGATCTGGGGATTAAAATCTCGGCAAATTTGAATTTTCAAAACCATGTTATTTCGATTAAAAATAAGGCAATGAGACGGTTAGGTTGTATTAGTAGATTCTCTAAGGACTTTTCAAATGTATCAACTCTCCGTCTTCTTTTCTGTTCTCTAGTAAGACCAATTTTAGAATATAACACTCAAGTTTGGAATCCTTATCATACCACGTATGTAGTTAGTTTGGAAAAAGTACAAACAAAATTTCTAAAATGGTAGGTTATAAGATTGGTTTATCTAGTGAACAAATAGACTATCAAGAACTTCGGTCCTTCCTTAACTTAAAGAGTCTCGATGAAAGACGATATAACTTCGATATCATATTTTTATATAAACTGCTGAACTCATTCTTAGTAAGTCCTGATCTTCTTTCTCAAATAAATTTCCACATCCCTCCAAAAGCAACTAGACAACGAATACTGTTTGTTATTAACTGGCATCGCACTAATTATTCCTATTTTTCTGCAATGGATAGAATGATGAGATCGGCTAACCAATTAGATGTAGATTTTTTTAGTTGTTTCTTTATAAATTGATCAAAGATTTGACTAATTTCCATACAAATAAAATTTAAGAATAAAATTATTAAATTTATATCCGTTTTGGGCATTGAGCATATCATAGGGTTAGTTTAACAGAAACCTAATTTTTTTTTTTTTTTGCATGTATTTACAGAGATTTGGAGTAATAATGTAACATGTGTTGTATGTAAAAGCATCAATTTTTTGTTTTATGTTTATATCATTGGTGTTTACTGTTAAGTAATAAATAAATAAATATTTATTTTGTCTTAAAATTACTATAACAAAAGATTCAGCTTTTTCCTTTACAAAAATAAACAAAAACAACATAATATTTCATTAAATTATAATTCCACTAATTCCTGTTTCCTTCTTCAACCTTCCATCCCTCTCTTCTCTAAACTTTCAGTATTTTCTTTTCCTCTCCTCCATCCCTTTCCTCCTCTCCAACACTTCCCTCATCCATTGTTTTCCTTCCCCTTTCTCTCCTAGTAGTAACTTCCATTCCTTTTCCTCGTGTCTTGTTTCCCTGCATCCCTCTTTTATATGTATTATATTTTCCCATTCATCCCCACACAACCTGCATAATCTCTCCTCATCACTCATCCAATTTTTTTTCTTCTATTACCCATTCTGAACCTTGCAATCATTCTTATTTCATTCATTCCTTTTCCTTCTGTTATGTACCTTGGTGTCTTGTCTGTCATTATTTTTATGTATTTCTCGTTATATTTTCCTTCCTTTATTTTTGCCCTTCTTTCCTGCTTCTGAGTATCTTTATCTCTTGCAATTATTTCCTCTTCCATCTTTCTCCCCCCTCTCTTAATCTCTTTATCTCTTCTCTCGCGTATCCCACTCTTTCATAGTATTTTCTTCTTTCTTCTTCCCCATATTTTACCTTCTGTGCCTCGATCTCTTTCCAAACTTCATAAAGTATTTCATTTTCCTTCCTACTTCCTATTTTTCTTCATACCTTACTGCAATTCTTCCTGCTTGTATCCTTATTTTTTCTATTTCTAGCTCTTTTTCCACTATATACCCCGGTGTCTCTTTCTCTAGTCCTAACGTCCACTTCCAGTATTTCTCCTGTATTTTCTCCAGCTCTTGCCATTCCCTCCAACCCCAAATCTCCGCTCCATACAGTACCACACTTCTTACCAACTTTTTAAACATCCATCTCCTTTTCTCTATATCTTTACCAAATATCCTTTTCCCCTAACCCCCCATACTTGTCCTACTATTCTATTTCCTTTCATTTTCATCTCTTTTATATGGTCTCCATCTTTGTTATCATATCTGATGTTGTAACCTAAGTATCTATACTACTCTACCTCCTCCTTCCCCACCACCATTTCACCTCCTTTCGTCTTCCTTTTCTTTTTTAAATTCCATAATTTTTGTTTTCCCGACTTTGCTGCTAGTTTTTTATTTTCTAGGTATTTCTTCATAAATTTAACTACTTCTCTCATCTCTTCTTCATTTCTCGCTATTGCCACAATGTCATCCGCATAAGCTAAAACCCATATCTTTTCCTTCCTACTACTATTCCTCCTACTTGATTTTTCCATTTCCTCCTCAAGATCACTAATGTGAATATCGAGAATAAGATTGGGCTTAGCGGACATTCCTGTTTTAGTCCTTTTTCCGTCCTAAATTCTCTACCTAGCTTCCTCCCTACCCTCGTTCTACACCTTGTTTCTTCGTATATTTCCTCTATTGCATTTTTATATCTCTGTTTATTCCTACCTCCTCCATCCTTTTCCATAATCCCCCTCTTTCCACATTATCAAATGCCGCTTTAATGTCTAGAAATATTGCGTACATCTTTCCTCCTTTCTTTGCTAACTCTTTATTAATTATGTGCTTTAATATGTATATATTGTCTATCGTTCCTCTTCATTTCCTACATCCTGCTTGCCAATCCGGTATTACATTCTTTTCTTCTATTTCTTTTTCAATTTTTTTTAACTATTTCCGCATATATCATTATACTCACTCCTCTATAGTTGTTCGCTTTCTTCCTATCCCCCCCCTTGTAAATTGGGCATATTATTGCCTCTCTCCATTTTTCTGGAAACCCTTCTCCTTTCCATATTCTCTCGAATACTTCTCTTACTTTTCTCTCATTCCTTCTCCGATGTACCTCCATTGTTCTCCTTGTATTCCATCCGTCCCTTCTGCTTTTCCTTTTTTACTTTATTTATTGCTCTCTCCATTTCTTCTTTTCCTATTCCACCCTCTCGTGTCTTATCCTTTTTTCAACTTCTTCATTTCTTGCTGTTTTTCACTCTCTCCTACTAACTTCTTACAGTGTTCTTCCCATTTTTCCCCATCTATATTTGCTTCCATCCTTCCTCCTTTTTTCCTCTTTTTATTAATGAATTCCCATACCTGTCCTTCATTTTTAATTTCTCTAATCTTTATCTCGGTTTGTTTTTATGTTCTTCTTTATTTTTTACACATATTCCCTTAAAATTTTCTTTTAACCTTTTGTATTCATCTATCTCTATCTTTCCTTTTTTCCATTTCCTTCTTCCTTTTCTTAATTCTTTTTCCCCTTCTCGCATTCTCCGTTCCACCAATCTTTTCTTTTCCCTAATTCTTGTTTTCTTAATCTATACTTTATCTTCTCTGTTGCCAATTCCATCCTGGCTGTAATTCTCTCCATCTCTTCCTCCACCTCTCCTTTAGTATTTACTTCCTCTTCCATTTCCTTTTTATATCTTTTATACTCTCTTCAGTCCATACTTTCTTTTCTCTCCATACCTCTTCTTGTTCTTGTACCTCTTTCTCTCCCTCTTCCATCATGAGTACTTCTAGCGGCTGATGGTCCGATTCTATCTCCTCTCCTATTCTTAGTGTTTCTATGACCTCCTTACTTTTTCGTTTATAATCACATAATCTATTACTGACTGGCCTCTTTCTCCCACATATGTAAATTCCCTTTTCCTTCTTCTTCCAAATTTCCGTTCATTATTGTCCAACCTCTCTCTTCACATAGTTCTATCAAAATTTTTCCTTGTCCGTTTATTTTCTTATCCATTGATATCCTATTTCTTATCTCTCCATTTACCATTATTTCTCCTTCCTCTCCTATCCTAGCATTCAAATCTCCTCCTATAATCAAATTGCCTTCATCCCTTTCTTCTATTGCCTTTTCTATATTTGCTTTTGTTGTGTCCATTTTCTTCCATATATCGTAAAAATATTTTTTTCTTTTTCCGTCTTTACTCTAATTTTAATCATCCCTCTACATTATCTTCTTCTATTTCCTATTCTTTTCTTACCCCCACTATTAGTCCTCCTTTCGCCCTTCCCTTCCTCTCTTTTCTTTTTGCATACTGAATTTCCCATACATATTCTTTCGGCATCTTATCTTTCCATGTACTCCATTCTTTTCCTCCATCCAAGTTTCTACTAAACCTACCATTTTAAAACCCTTTATATAGTTCCAAAATCTACACCTTTGTTTTTTATCCCCCAATGTTCCAAAATAAGATCTTATTTTTCTCTTTATTTTTTACCCCCTCCCTCTTTCACCCCTTTTTTTCTTTGCCCCCCCCCCCTTCTCAATTTAATAGTGAAGTATTCTGGGTTGAGAAACAGAAGAAAATTCTAAACACTGGTGTAGGATTCCGGAGCTGAGACTGTCCAAAACTCTACTAGGTGACTTCACCGGTAAAGCGATGGCACAAAGATTGCTGAGCAGTAAGCAGGCTATTTTAGAATTCTCACGGGGTACCTAATGGAACACTGGCGGACATCTACCCAAAATTGGTCAAAACCGGTTGTTCTAAGATAACGCTCGGGTGTTCTTCACGATAGGATCTCTAACTAATCTGTTGATGATAACCGTTAGTCCCTGCTAGTAACTTGAAGCTTTCGAAAAGTATCTTATTGTGCGCAGTTTGCTCGATGTTCTTTATGCCTAGTTCAAATGGATCTCTTGGTGGTTTCTATGTACACTTTGCCACAAGATCAAGGTATATACGCGTAAACTTCGGTTCCTGAGAGAGGGTCTTTTTCGCCCTTCTCTGATATGATATGTTGGTTTAAAGTTTTGATGTGTCAGAGAATCTTCAGTCGGAACTGGAACACCTAAAAACTGGATTTGAGGCTAACGGGAACATTAGGAAGCTAGAGCACCGGAATCTGAGAGTCGATTCACTACAGTCTACGCCTAGTCACAGACCGCATAGGAAGAATTCTAATGAAGCACGACATCAAAACTATCTTCAAACCAACCAAAAAGATTCAGCAGACCATCAAATCAGCGAAGGACGAAAAACACCCTCTCTCTCTCAGCAGCCATATCGTTCTTGTGGAAAAGTATATACCTAGGAACCACTAAGCCCCGCCCTTTTTAAACCAGTAAAAATACAACCTGCGCTCCCGACTTCACCAGTCTACATTTCTACAATTACATGGAACATTGGAGATGGAAGGACCTCTGAAGAAACTGATCACACGCGTTAGCGGGCCATTAGGCACGAAAATATTGTGCCGGCGACGCTGAGAAAGTAGTATGGCTGGCATATAGGCAATGTATTGAAAGAAAGGCGCACAGCGTTACCGTGAGACGCAGGGTCGGCTCTGCCGTGCAGATTCGTTTATTATTTTGAATCTTTAATCACTGTTGACTTCGTTTTTTTATGTTAATAAAATAATCATGATTAGCAGATATATCGACACAGCAATGACATGCCTGGCAACGGTGCGGTCCATAACACTACACTGCTAACTGACTCCACACTAGAGGGTGAAAGACTATATATATCCACAACGTGGTACTTTTACATGTAGAATACGTAACAGACAATGAAAACAATTCATCATATTTTTATTATTAAAGTTTACTAAAAACTTGAGAATAATTACAAAATTACATAATTGAAATTAAAACTAATAAACATAACTACTGTACGACACAATCAACAAAAATTTCAATTACATTAATTTTATCGAATTAAAAAGCTACTTACTTAAAGATTACTTTATAAAAGTTTTCATTAAACTACTTTTCCTAACACGAACTTTGATAATAACGAATACAACTCTCGATTTGGCTCTACAAAACATGAACTATTGTCGAATATTTGTATCTTCAATGCGAACTTCATTAGAAACAATAAAATAAATTAAAAAGCGCACATCGCGTTCTCAATGTTACAAAGAATTAATTGTCTTCAGATTTTCTTCGTTTTAATACCTAACAAAATTTAAAAAAAAAAATATATATATATGTACTAGATTTATAGAAAATAATCTGCTTGAGGCTTTTTCGATGGTATTCCTCTCGTCTCTTGTGGAGCAGCTTCGAAGATCGTAAAATCTCGTTGCAGGTGTTCACTTAATTCTAATATAGCTGCGACGTTGCCGCAACTATAACAAAAAATTGAAATAATCGATTTTGATTTAGTTATAACATACCGATAACAATAATTAGGAGCCGACCACACGGTAAGTACGGTTTCGTTAAAGTGCCATTTATAACCTTCCATCACCAATTGATGCGCCCGACATATCATATCGATATCGTTGGCCGCATTGAATTGAGCGACGACGTCAGAACCAAACAAGTATCCGGCACCTCGTGGTGAAACTCCCCAACCTTGCGTGTCTTCAGGATCACTCCATAACAGATCACACATTGGACCATCGTGAGGGACCTCCTGTTTACGATCTATCGTTCGAATTTGGTCTAGAGTTTGAATCGACGGCGATAACCCGCCGTGAACACAAAATATTTTACCGTCGATTATAGCCGACAACGATAGGTAGTCGAAAATTTCTGTACAATATCGCCAGACTGTCACCGATCCGTATTTTCTAAGACACTCGTCGTAAAAGCCGTAAACTTGGGTTATTTGTCGAGACTCGTGATTGCCCCGTATTAACGTAATGCGATCCGGGTATCGTACCTGTCGATTAAAAATTAAAACTCTCATGATAACCAAGACACACTTACTTTTAGTGCTAATAATAATAAAAATGTTTCGACACTGTAAAAGCCTCGATCGACGAAGTCGCCCATGAATAAGTAATTGGTTTCGGCTACGTCACCGCCGACTTTGAACAGCTCCTTTAAATCGTAGAACTGTCCGTGGATATCTCCACACACCTACGACGTGGGTTATAGAATGAAATCTACAATTTTTTTATACGTACTGTGACCGGTGAGTCGACTCGCTGCACGTTGCTCTCTTCGACTAAGATTTCTCGAGCTTTCGCACAAAGGGCTTTAACTTCAGCCTCCTTAATAATCTCGCAACGCTTGAGTTGCTCTATTTGGCGATCTAAGTCACTGGTATTCGACATTATTCAGTCTTTTTAACTGGGGTCCAAAGAATTAGGTTATGTTAAGTATTACAATCTAAATCCGCGCCTACTTACGAACAATTACGCAATATTACGCATATGATTAAATTGTGCCGTAGATGATGATATAGGGGTTTATTTTTTTTTCGATATAATATGGTGGTGAACGAAATTTTCTAAAAAAAGTTTTCAGTTCTTGTCAAACTCAAAAGACTTCGGCCACCATTGTGTCGTGCGCGTGCGTACTTTGCGCTCGTAGGACTATAATTAACGAAGTTTTTGAAAATCCAAACCGCTAGCGTTGTTTCGTCATTTCCTTCTGTAATTTGTTATTCTAAGCGTTGCCTCGTTTAATTTCTTTAAAGCAAAACTTATATGTACAAAGCTCTTTGCCTTTTATTGATTTTTGGAAGAGCCACGGCTATAATGATTCTAGTCCTACAACTATTTAATTGTTCCGTAATTTGATAACAAAATTCGCTGATTAGATTAATTTAACCGCGTATTTTAAGCGAAAAAAAATTCGCGTGCCAAATGAGTTTTCCGATATGTATTTTCGGAAAATTTTTGGTGAAATTTTCGGAAAGTTGGTACGCACGCGCCGCTGATTAAAAAAACAGAATGGCCGTGAGTTATCAGAGTAAAATTCGACGGTGCTGATACGCGTTTTATTCCGTAATTTGAATACGCAGACGAGTTCGGTTTGAATTAGTTCGAGTTGGTTTTTGTGTTATTGTGTGAAATGGGGAATATCTATACGGTTGGACCTAATGAGGCGTTGATTGTATCAGGTAATTAACCATCAATTACATTACAACAATCGTTTTTCTATTGTAATTTGTTGTTTTGTGTGCGCTTCTCGTGTTTAAATAGTAAGTGGGAGAAGGCGGCGGCTTTAATACGATTTGTAACAGTGACCTCGTGTCGCCTTTTAATTTTCTTATATATATACATATATTCCCGTTATACATCGGGGTTTTTGACCTACGCTTTAATCGAAAGTATTGAGAACGTTTTCAAATTGGGTTAATTAGCACGTTTTCAAATTTAAATTGTTGATAAAAGTTTGTGGTTGCTAGGCAATCTCGATGCTGTTTTGTTTATCGCAGCCTACGCGTTTTTTTTTTACAAGTTTTTGGAACGACCTTGAGCCAATTGTTTATTCGGATGTTTACGATTCATCACTGGAGATTTGCATTACTTGACTGGGTTGGCGAGAAACCATCCCCACTACGAGTTATCCCGTTTTGGGTGCAGGAAGCAGCAGGTGGTTTGATGTTTCTCGTGCCGGAGCAACAAAGTAACAATATTTGAACTAAAATACTTAGTTTTCGAATAAAACAAAAAAAGTACCTACTTTTTGAGTCGGCACCCCCGAAGCACCCCTTTTTACAAATATCGAAAGGTTCAATACTGTTTTACATTGTTGTAGTTGTTCTTAGCATTGTCCCGAAAGAACAAATCCATAAGTAACTCAAGCTCATAAGCTCACAAATTAAAAAAAAATGTTTTTTGATTTGGCACCTCTTTTTGCACCCATGTGAAGTTAGCCATAAATCTAGCCATAAAAATGAATTTTTCTGTAACGCTATGTAAATATTATCTATAAGTATTGAGTTAAAACAACAATTGATCAACACAAATGATTTGTATATTTTAACATTTGTTTATAATAAAATTGTTTAAACAAATTTGCAAAGTTCAGGGTGGGCCACTGCTTCAGCACTTTTTTACGTAGATTCCAATGCCGTTTTCAAAATGAGTATACGGGGTCACGTCAAAAAGTAACCGTACCAAACTTACTTTTTTCAAATAGAACGCCCTGTATATTTTTATCTATTTTATTATTGTCATTCAGTTCAATGAGCAACACAATGGAGATAACCACATATCGTTATCTATTATAGTTTCGAAGATACATTTTTCTAAAATGCAGATATTCGAAAATGACCCTGTATCTCCGACACTACAATGGATATCGCCATGCGGTTTTCGCCATTGTGTTTCTCATTAAAAATAAGCCTCAGACACTGACATCAGTTTTTGCCTATCTCAATTGGATGAAGGAGTTTCCCTTTAAAAGTGTCGAAATTGGCCCACTCTGTACACTTACCCCTATCGAACTTTAAGAGTGTCTATTATAGTGTTGGCGTGGATCAATTTTTAGGCAAATTCAATACTAAATGTTTTTATAATTATAAACAACATATCAAAGAATAAAAATGCTAATATTGTTTAAAACGAAAATATTTGATTTTAAAGTTATGGCTACGCGCGACATTCTTAGAGTATGTTCGAGAGTGAATTTGAACATGTTGGCGTGGATCAACTTTTAGGCAAATTCAACAATAAATAGTTTTTATAATTATAAAGAACATATCAAAGAATAAAAATGCTAATATTGTTTAAAACGAAAATATTTGATTTTAAAGTTATGGCTACGCGCGACATTCTTAGAGTATGTTCGAGAGTGAATTTGAACATGTTGGCGTAGATCAATTTTTAGGCAAATTCAACAATAAATAGTTTTTATAATTATAAACAACATATCAAAGAATAAAATTGCTAATATTGTTTAAAACGAAAATATTTGATTTTAAAGTTATGGCTACGCGCGACATTCTTAGAGTATGTTCGAGAGTGAATTTGAACATGTTGGCGTGGATCAATTTTTAGGCAAATTCAACAATAAATAGTTTTTATAATTATAAAGAACATATCAAAAAATAAAAATGCTAATATTGTTTAAAACGAAAATATTTGATTTTAAAGTTATGGCTACGCGCGACATTCTTAGAGTATGTTCGAGAGTGAATTTGAACATGTTGGCGTGGATCAATTTTAGGCAAATTCAACAATAAATAGTTTTTATAATTATAAACAACATATCAAAAAATAAAAATGCTAATATTGTTTAAAACGAAAATATTTGATTTTAAAGTTATGGCTACGCGCGACATTCTTAGAGTATGTTCGAGAGTGAATTTGAACATGTTGGCGTGGATCAATTTTTAGGCAAATTCAACAATAAATAGTTTTTATAATTATAAAGAACATATCAAAAATAAAAATGCTAATATTGTTTAAAACGAAAATATTTGATTTTAAAGTTATGGCTACGCGCGACATTCTTAGAGTATGTTCGAGAGTGAATTTGAACATGTTGGCGTGGATCAATTTTTAGGCAAATTCAACAATAAATAGTTTTTATAATTATAAAGAACATATCAAAAAATAAAAATGCTAATATTGTTTAAAACGAAAATATTTGATTTTAAAGTTATGGCTACGCGCGACATTCTTAGAGTATGTTCGAGAGTGAATTTGAACATGTTGGCGTGGATCAATTTTTAGGCAAATTCAACAATAAATAGTTTTTATAATTATAAAGAACATATCAAAAAATAAAAATGCTAATATTGTTTAAAACGAAAATATTTGATTTTAAAGTTATGGCTACGCGCGACATTCTTAGAGTATGTTCGAGAGTGAATTTGAACATGTTGGCGTGGATCAATTTTTAGGCAAATTCAACAATAAATAGTTTTTATAATTATAAACAACATATCAAAAAATAAAAATGCTAATATTGTTTAAAACGAAAATATTTGATTTTAAAGTTATGGCTACGCGCGACATTCTTAGAGTATGTTCGAGAGTGAATTTGAACATGTTGGCGTGGATCAATTTTAGGCAAATTCAACAATAAATAGTTTTTATAATTATAAACAACATATCAAAGAATAAAAATGCTAATATTGTTTAAAACGAAAATATTTGATTTTAAAGTTATGGCTACGCGCGACATTCTTAGAGTATGTTCGAGAGTGAATTTGAACATGTTGGCGTGGATCAATTTTAGGCAAATTCAACAATAAATAGTTTTTATAATTATAAACAACATATCAAAGAATAAAAATGCTAATATTGTTTAAAACGAAAATATTTGATTTTAAAGTTATGGCTACGCGCGACATTCTTAGAGTATGTTCGAGAGTGAATTTGAACATGTTGGCGTGGATCAATTTTTAGGCAAATTCAACAATAAATAGTTTTTATAATTATAAACAACATATCAAAGAATAAAAATGCTAATATTTTTTAAAACGAAAATATTTGATTTTAAAGTTATGGCTACGCGCGACATTCTTAGAGTATGTTCGAGAGTGAATTTGAACATGTTGGCGTAGATCAATTTTTAGGCAAATTCAACAATAAATAGTTTTTATAATTATAAAGAACATATCAAAGAATAAAAATGCTAATATTTTTAAAACGAAAATATTTGATTTTAAAGTTATGGCTACGCGCGACATTCTTAGAGTATGTTCGAGAGTGAATTTGAACATGTTGGCGTAGATCAATTTTTAGGCAAATTCAACAATAAATAGTTTTTATAATTATAAACAACATATCAAAGAAATAAAAATGCTAATATTTTTTAAAACGAAAATATTTGATTTCAAAGTTATGGCTACGCGCGACATTCTTAGAGTATGTTCGAGAGTGAATTTGAACATGTTGGCGTAGATCAATTTTTAGGCAAATTCAACAATAAATAGTTTTTATAATTATAAACAACATATCAAAGAATAAAAATGCTAATATTTTTTAAAACGAAAATATTTGATTTTAAAGTTATGGCTACGCGCGACATTCTTAGAGTATGTTCGAAGGTGAATTTGAACATGTTGGCGTGGATCAATTTTTAGGCAAATTCAACAATAAATAGTTTTTATAATTATAAACAACATATCAAAGAATAAAAATGCTAATATTTTTTAAAACGAAAATATTTGATTTCAAAGTTATGGCTACGCGCGACATTCTTAGAGTACGTTCGAAGGTGAATTTGAACATGTTGGCGTAGATCAATTTTTAGGCAAATTCAGCAATAAATAGTTTTTATAATTATAAACAACATATCAAAGAACAAAAATGCTAATATTTTTTAAAACGAAAATATTTGATCCCAAAGTTATGGCTACGCGCTACATTAAGTACATACGTAGAGAACGTTCGAAGGTGAATTTGAACATGTTGGCGTAGATCAATTTTTAGGCAAATTCAACAATAAATAGTTTTTATAATTATAAACAACATATCGAAGAACAAAATGCTAATATTTTTTAAAACGAAAATAT
The DNA here is from genome assembly GCA_030710515.1 of Abscondita cerata. Lineage (NCBI taxonomy): Eukaryota > Metazoa > Arthropoda > Insecta > Coleoptera > Lampyridae > Abscondita > Abscondita cerata. The sequence goes on along the minus strand of JALBCR010000744.1, from coordinate 141,833 downwards.
TTGATCCCAAAGTGATGGCTACGCGCTACATTAAGTACATACGTAGAGAACGTTCGAAGGTGAATTTGAACATGTTGGCGTAGATCAATTTTTAGGCAAATTCAACAATAAATAGTTTTTATAATTATAAACAACATATTGAAGACTAATATTTTTAAAACGAAAATATTTGATCCCAAAGTGGTGGCTACGCGCTACATTAAGTACATACGTAGAGAACGTTCGAAGGTGAATTTGAACATGTTGGCGTAGATCAATTTTTAGGCAAATTCAACAATAAATAGTTTTTATAATTATTAACAACATATCGAAGAACAAAAATGCTAATATTTTTTAAAACGAAAATATTTGATCCCAAAGTGATGGCTACGCGCTACATTAAGTACATACGTAGAGAACGTTCGAAGGTGAATTTGAACATGTTGGCGTAGATCAATTTTTAGGCAAATTCAACAATAAATAGTTTTTATAATTATTAACAACATATCGAAGAACAAAAATGCTAATATTTTTTAAAACGAAAATATTTGATCCCAAAGTGATGGCTACGCGCTACATTAAGTACATACGTAGAGAACGTTCGAAGGTGAATTTGAACATGTTGGCGTAGATCAATTTTAGGCAAATTCAACAATAAATAATTTTTATAATTATTAACAACATATCGAAGAACAAAAATGCTAATATTTTTTAAAACGAAAATATTTAATCTCAAACTGATGGCTACGCGCTACTTAAGTATATACGTAGTAAACGTTCGAAGGTGAATTTGAACGTGTTGGCGTAGATCAATTTTTAGGCAAATTCAACAATAAATAGTTTTTATAATTATAAACAACATATCAAAGAACAAAATGCTAATATTTTTTAAAACGAAAATATTTGATCCCAAAGTGATGGCTACGCGCTACATTAAGTACATACGTAGAGAACGTTCGAAGGTGAATTTGAACATGTTGGCGTAGATCAATTTTTAGGCAAATTCAACAATAAATAGTTTTTATAATTATAAACAACATATCGAAGAACAAAAATGCTAATATTTTTTAAAACGAAAATATTTGATCCCAAAGTGATGGCTACGCGCTACATTAAGTACATACGTAGAGAACGTTCGAAGGTGAATTTGAACGTGTTGGCGTAGATCAATTTTTAGGCAAATTCAACAATAAATAGTTTTTATAATTATAAACAACATATTGAAGACTAATATTTTTTAAAACGAAAATATTTGATCCCAAAGTGATGGCTACGCGCTACATTAAGTACATACGTAGAGAACGTTCGAATGTGAATTTGAACATGTTGGCGTAGATCAATTTTTAGGCAAATTCAACAATAAATAGTTTTTATAATTATTAACAACATATCGAAGAACAAAAATGCTAATATTTTTAAAACGAAAATATTTGATCCCAAAGTGATGGCTACGCGCTACATTAAGTACATACGTAGAGAACGTTCGAATGTGAATTTGAACATGTTGGCGTAGATCAATTTTTAGGCAAATTCAACAATAAATAGTTTTTATAATTATTAACAACATATCTAAGAACAAAAATGCTAATATTTTTTAAAACGAAAATATTTGATCCCAAAGTGATGGCTACGCGCTACTTAAGTATATACGTAGTAAACGTTTGAAGGTGAATTTGAACGTGTTGGCGTAGATCAATTTTTAGGCAAATTCAACAATAAATAGTTTTTATAATTATAAACAACATATCAAAGAACAAAAATGCTAATATTTTTTAAAACGAAAATATTTGATCCCAAAGTGATGGCTACGCGCTACATTAAGTACATACGTAGAGAACGTTCGAATGTGAATTTGAACATATTGGCGTAGATCAATTTTTAGGCAAATTCAACAATAAATAGTTTTTATAATTATTAACAACATATCAAAGAACAAAAATGCTAATATTTTTTAAAACGAAAATATTTGATCCCAAAGTTATGGCTACGCGCTACATTAATACATACGTAGAGAACGTTCGAAGTGAATTTGAACATGTTGGCGTAGATCAATTTTTAGGCAAATTCAACAATAAATAGTTTTTATAATTATAAACAACATATCAAAGAACAAAATGCTAATATTTTTTAAAACGAAAATATTTGATCCCAAAGTTATGGCTACGCGCTACATTAATACTACGTAGTAAACGTTCGAAGGTGAATTTGAACATGTTGGCGTAGATCAATTTTTAGGCAAATTCAACAATAAATAGTTTTTATAATTATAAACAACATATCAAAGAACAAAAATGCTAATATTTTTAAAACGAAAATATTTGATCCCAAAGTGATGGCTACGCGCTACATTAAGTACATACGTAGAGAACGTTCGAAGGTGAATTTGAACATGTTGGCGTAGATCAATTTTTAGGCAAATTCAACAATAAATAGTTTTTATAATTATAAACAACATATCGAAGAACAAAAATGCTAATATTTTTAAAACGAAAATATTTGATCCCAAAGTGATGGCTACGCGCTACATTAAGTACATACGTAGAGAACGTTCGAATGTGAATTTGAACATGTTGGCGTAGATCAATTTTTAGGCAAATTCAACAATAAATAGTTTTTATAATTATTAACAACATATCGAAGAACAAAAATGCTAATATTTTTTAAAACGAAAATATTTGATCCCAAAGTGATGGCTACGCGCTACATTAAGTACATACGTAGAGAACGTTCGAAGGTGAATTTGAACATGTTGGCGTAGATCAATTTTTAGGCAAATTCAACAATAAATAGTTTTTATAATTATTAACAACATATCGAAGAACAAAAATGCTAATATTTTTTAAAACGAAAATATTTGATCCCAAAGTGATGGCTACGCGCTACATTAAGTACATACGTAGAGAACGTTCGAAGGTGAATTTGAACATGTTGGCGTAGATCAATTTTTAGGCAAATTCAACAATAAATAGTTTTTATAATTATTAACAACATATCGAAGAACAAAATGCTAATATTTTTTAAAACGAAAATATTTGATCCCAAAGTGATGGCTACGCGCTACATTAAGTACATACGTAGAGAACGTTCGAAGGTGAATTTGAACATGTTGGCGTAGATCAATTTTTAGGCAAATTTAACAATAAATAGTTTTTATAATTATTAACAACATATCAAAGAACAAAAATGCTAATATTTTTAAAACGAAAATATTTGATCCCAAAGTTATGGCTACGCGCTACATTAAGTACATACGTAGAGAACGTTCGAATGTGAATTTGAACATGTTGGCGTAGATCAATTTTTAGGCAAATTCAACAATAAATAGTTTTTATAATTATAAACAACATATCAAAGAACAAAAATGCTAATATTTTTTAAAACGAAAATATTTGATCCCAAAGTGATGGCTACCGGCTACATTAAGTACATACGTAGAGAACGTTCGAATGTGAATTTGAACATGTTGGCGTAGATCAATTTTTAGGCAAATTCAACAATAAATAGTTTTTATAATTATAAACAACATATCGAAGAACAAAATGCTAATATTTTTAAAACGAAAATATTTGATCCCAAAGTGATGGCTACGCGCTACATTAAGTACATACGTAGAGAACGTTCGAATGTGAATTTGAACATGTTGGCGTAGATCAATTTTTAGGCAAATTCAACAATAAATAGTTTTTATAATTATAAACAACATATCAAAGAACAAAAATGCTAATATTTTTAAAACGAAAATATTTGATCCCAAAGTAATGGCTACGCGCTACATTAAGTACATACGTAGAGAACGTTCGAATGTGAATTTGAACATGTTGGCGTAGATCAATTTTTAGGCAAATTCAACAATAAATAGTTTTTATAATTATTAACAACATATCAAAGAACAAAATGCTAATATTTTTTAAAACGAAAATATTTGATCTCAAAGTGATGGCTACGCGCTACTTAAGTATATACGTAGTAAACGTTCGAAGGTGAATTTGAACGTGTTGGCGTAGATCAATTTTTAGGCAAATTCAACAATAAATAGTTTTTATAATTATAAACAACATATCAAAGAACAAAAATGCTAATATTTTTTAAAACGAAAATATTTGATCCCAAAGTGATGGCTACGCGCTACTTAAGAATATACGTAGTAAACGTTTGAAGGTGAATTTGAACATGTTGGCGTAGATCAATTTTTAGGCAAATTCAACAATAAATAGTTTTTATAATTATAAACAACATATCAAAGAACAAAAATGCTAATATTTTTAAAACGAAAATATTTGATTCCAAAGTGATGGCTACGCGCGACATTCGTAGAGAACGTTCGAAGGTGAATTTGAACATGTTGGCGTAGATCAATTTTTAGGCAAATTCAACAATAAATAGTTTTTATAATTATTAACAACATATCGAAGAACAAAAATGCTAATATTTTTTAAAACGAAAATATTTGATCTCAAAGTTATGGCTACGCGCTACATTAAGTACATACGTAGAGAACGTTCGAAGGTGAATTTGAACATGTTGGCGTAGATCAATTTTTAGGCAAATTCAACAATAAATAGTTTTTATAATTATTAACAACATATCGAAGAACAAAAATGCTAATATTTTTAAAACGAAAATATTTGATCCCAAAGTTATGGCTACGCGCTACATTAAGTACATACGTAGAGAATGTTCGAAGGTGAATTTGAACATGTTGGCGTAGATCAATTTTTAGGCAAATTCAACAATAAATAGTTTTTATAATTATTAACAACATATCAAAGAACAAAAATGCTAATATTTTTAAAACGAAAATATTTGATCTCAAAGTGATGGCTACGCGCTACTTAAGTACATTCGTAGAGAACGTTCGAAAGTGAATTTGAACATGTTGGCGTAGATCAATTTTTAGGCAAATTCAACAATAAATAGTTTTTATAATTATTAACAACATATCAAAAAATAAAAATGCTAATATTTTTTAAAACGAAAATATTTGATTTCAAAGTTATGGCTACGCGCGACATTAATACTTAGAGTATGTTCGAAGGTGAATTTGAACGTGTTGGCGTGGATCAATTTTTAGGCAAATTCAACAATAAATAGTTTTTATAATTATAAACAACATATCAAAGAATAAAAATGCTAATATTTTTTAAAACGAAAATATTTGATTTCAAAGTTATGGCTACGCGCGACATTCTTAGAGTATGTTCGAGAGTGAATTTGAACATGTTGGCGTAGATCAATTTTTAGGCAAATTCAACAATAAATAGTTTTTATAATTATAAACAACATATCAAAGAATAAAAATGCTAATATTTTTAAAACGAAAATATTTGATTTCAAAGTTATGGCTACGCGCGACATTCTTAGAGAATGTTCGAAGGTGAATTTGAACATGTTGGCGTAGATCAATTTTAGGCAAATTCAACAATAAATAGTTTTTATAATTATAAACAACATATCAAAGAATAAAAATGCTAATATTTTTAAAACGAAAATATTTGATTTCAAAGTTATGGCTACGCGCGACATTCTTAGAGTATGTTCGAGAGTGAATTTGAACATGTTGGCGTAGATCAATTTTTAGGCAAATTCAACAATAAATAGTTTTTATAATTATAAACAACATATCAAAGAATAAAAATGCTAATATTTTTTAAAACGAAAATATTTGATTTCAAAGTTATGGCTACGCGCGACATTCTTAGAGTATGTTCGAGTGAATTTGAACATGTTGGCGTAGATCAATTTTTAGGCAAATTCAGCAATAAATAGTTTTTATAATTATAAACAACATATCAAAGAATAAAAATGCTAATATTTTTTAAAACGAAAATATTTGATTTCAAAGTTATGGCTACGCGCGACATTCTTAGAGTATGTTCGAGGGTGAATTTGAACATGTTGGCGTGGATCAATTTTTAGGCAAATTCAACAATAAATAGTTTTTATAATTATAAACAACATATCAAAAAATAAAAATGCTAATATTTTTTAAATCGAAAATATTTGATTTCAAAGTTATGGCTACGCGCGACATTCTTAGAGTATGTTCGAGAGTGAATTTGAACATGTTGGCGTGGATCAATTTTTAGGCAAATTCAACAATAAATAGTTTTTATAATTATAAACAACATATCAAAGAATAAAAATGCTAATATTTTTAAAACGAAAATATTTGATTTCAAAGTTATGGCTACGCGCGACATTCTTAGAGTATGTTCGAGAGTGAATTTGAACATGTTGGCGTGGATCAATTTTTAGGCAAATTCAACAATAAATAGTTTTTATAATTATAAACAACATATCAAAGAATAAAAATGCTAATATTTTTAAAACGAAAATATTTGATTTCAAAGTTATGGCTACGCGCGACATTCTTAGAGTATGTTCGAGAGTGAATTTGAACATGTTGGCGTGGATCAATTTTTAGGCAAATTCAACAATAAATAGTTTTTATAATTATAAACAACATATCAAAGAATAAAAATGCTAATATTTTTTAAAACGAAAATATTTGATTTCAAAGTTATGGCTACGCGCGACATTCTTAGAGTATGTTCGAGAGTGAATTTGAACGTGTTGGCGTGGATCAATTTTTAGGCAAATTCAACAATAAATAGTTTTTATAATTATAAACAACATATCAAAAAATAAAAATGCTAATATTTTTTAAAACGAAAATATTTGATTTCAAAGTTATGGCTACGCGCGACATTCTTAGAGTATGTTCGAAGAGTGAATTTGAACATGTTGGCGTGGATCAATTTTTAGGCAAATTCAACAATAAATAGTTTTTATAATTATAAACAACATATCAAAGAATAAAAATGCTAATATTTTTTAAAACGAAAATATTTGATTTCAAAGTTATGGCTACGCGCGACATTCTTAGAGTATGTTCGAAGGTGAATTTGAACGTGTTGGCGTGGATCAATTTTTAGGCAAATTCAGCAATAAATAGTTTTTATAATTATAAACAACATATCAAAGAATAAAAATGCTAATATTTTTTAAAACGAAAATATTTGATTTCAAAGTTATGGCTACGCGCGACATTCTTAGAGTATGTTCGAGGGTGAATTTGAACATGTTGGCGTGGATCTATTTTTAGGCAAATTCAGCAATAAATAGTTTTTATAATTATAAACAACATATCAAAGAATAAAAATGCTAATATTTTTAAAACGAAAATATTTGATTTCAAAGTTATGGCTACGCGCGACATTCTTAGAGTATGTTCGAGAGTGAATTTGAACATGTTGGCGTGGATCAATTTTTAGGCAAATTCAACAATAAATAGTTTTTATAATTATAAACAACATATCAAAGAATAAAATGCTAATATTTTTTAAAACGAAAATATTTGATTTCAAAGTTATGGCTACGCGCGACATTCTTAGAGTATGTTCGAGAGTGAATTTGAACGTGTTGGCGTGGATCAATTTTTAGGCAAATTCAACAATAAATAGTTTTTATAATTATAAACAACATATCAAAGAATAAAAATGCTAATATTTTTTAAAACGAAAATATTTGATTTCAAAGTTATGGCTACGCGCTACATTACTTAGAGTATGTTCGAGGGTGAATTTGAACGTGTTGGCGTGGATCAATTTTTAGGCAAATTTAACAATAAATAGTTTTTATAATTATAAACAACATATCAAAAAATAAAAATGCTAATATTTTTAAAACGAAAATATTTGATTTCAAAGTTATGGCTACGCGCGACATTCTTAGAGTAGTATGTTCGAGAGTGAATTTGAACATGTTGGCGTGGATCAATTTTTAGGCAAATTCAACAATAAATAGTTTTTATAATTATAAACAACATATCAAAGAATAAAAATGCTAATATTTTTTAAAACGAAAATATTTGATTTCAAAGTTATGGCTACGCGCGACATTATCTTAGAGTACGTTCGAGTGTGAATTTGAACGTGTTGGCGTGGATCAATTTTTAGGCAAATTCAACAATAAATAGTTTTTATAATTATAAACAACATATCAAAGAATAAAAATGCTAATATTTTTTAAAACGAAAATATTTGATTTCAAAGTTATGGCTACGCGCGACATTCTTAGAGTATGTTCGAGTGTGAATTTGAACATGTTGGCGTGGATCAATTTTTAGGCAAATTCAGCAATAAATAGTTTTTATAATTATAAACAACATATCAAAGAATAAAATGCTAATATTTTTTAAAACGAAAATATTTGATTTCAAAGTTATGGCTACGCGCGACATTCTTAGAGTACGTTCGAGGGTGAATTTGAACATGTTGGCGTGGATCAATTTTTAGGCAAATTCAACAATAAATAGTTTTTATAATTATAAACAACATATCAAAGAATAAAAATGCTAATATTTTTTAAATCGAAAATATTTGATTTCAAAGTTATGGCTACGCGCGACATTCTTAGAGTATGTTCGAGAGTGAATTTGAACATGTTGGCGTGGATCAATTTTTAGGCAAATTCAGCAATAAATAGTTTTTATAATTATAAACAACATATCAAAGAATAAAAATGCTAATATTTTTTAAAACGAAAATATTTGATTTCAAAGTTATGGCTACGCGCGACATTCTTAGAGAGTATGTTCGAGAGTGAATTTGAACGTGTTGGCGTGGATCAATTTTAGGCAAATTCAGCAATAAATAGTTTTATAATTATAAACAACATATCAAAGAATAAAAATGCTAATATTTTTAAAACGAAAATATTTGATTTCAAAGTTATGGCTACGCGCGACATTCTTAGAGTATGTTCGAGAGTGAATTTGAACGTGTTGGCGTGGATCAATTTTTAGGCAAATTCAACAATAAATAGTTTTTATAATTATAAACAACATATCAAAAAATAAAAATGCTAATATTTTTAAAACGAAAATATTTGATTTTAAAGTTATGGCTACGCGCGACATTCTTAGAGTATGTTCGAGGGTGAATTTGAACGTGTTGGCGTGGATCAATTTTTAGGCAAATTCAACAATAAATAGTTTTTATAATTATAAACAACATATCAAAGAATAAAAATGCTAATATTTTTTAAAACGAAAATATTTGATTTTAAAGTTATGGCTACGCGCGACATTCTTAGAGTATGTTCGAGAGTGAATTTGAACATGTTGGCGTGGATCAATTTTTAGGCAAATTCAACAATAAATAGTTTTTATAATTATAAACAACATATCAAAGAATAAAAATGCTAATATTTTTTAAAACGAAAATATTTGATTTTAAAGTTATGGCTACGCGCGACATTCTTAGAGTACGTTCGAGAGTGAATTTGAACGTGTTGGCGTGGATCAATTTTTAGGCAAATTCAGCAATAAATAGTTTTTATAATTATAAACAACATATCAAAGAATAAAAATGCTAATATTTTTAAAACGAAAATATTTGATTTTAAAGTTATGGCTACGCGCGACATTCTTAGAGTATGTTCGAGAGTGCATTTGAACATGTTGGCGAGAATTCAATAATTTTAATAGGGAATACGGGGTCTGGTATTATTTGTTTGGAAACTTATGGCATTACTTGTATTGTGATATGTTTCAAGTAGTGTTACGTTTGGATAATACATGGTGCTCTAGCAAAATAATGCCGATATGATTTTCAATCGGGCAATGCTAGATGTAGATACAATAAATTAATAGTGCCTATTTTTTTCTTGTCTGTCTCCGAAATTAAACGGGTACTTCCAGACGTCGTAGAGACTTGAAATTCGGCATGCCGATGGGTCTTGCCTTCAAACCAACGGGAAAAATTCGAAAACCGGAAATTTCCAGGGGCGTCTCCGTCCTCCGCCATACGTCTAGCATTATTAAATTCATGCATTAAAATTTGCCCGACAATCGACGGGTTTTTAATCTAGTTATAAAATAATCATAATCTCGCTCGATTCAATAATTGTTTTCCCGTCTACTTTGCGTCTGATTCATTACAACCCAGTTTCACTTCTTACTGACCGGTTGCGATGATGTTTGCTAATAGTAACCGATCCTGTCAACATGTGTTTATAGTTATTTAACAAACTAGTGTATTTATAAGGGCGATTATAATTTTATAATTTTAGAAAAGATATGCTATTATGAACGCACCTTTAGAAAGTACCTTTTTGTGAACTCACCACAGTTTTTTAATTCTATAACATAACCTAACTTCATTGTTTCTACTTTTTTGCGAGCTTTGTATGTGATTATTCTTTGCCTTTTCGTCTTTTGTATGGCTGTTTGACAACTGTATTTTAATTAAGGTCACTAAGTTGATGGAGAATTGAGGTACTGAATTCCAATTGTTGCATCAAAATACAATAGTTTTCATCACAGCGAAACAAAGTGTATACATCTTTTGTGAGAACGGATTGTTGCTTATTCAAAATAGTGATGCACCTACAAAGACCGAACCAGAAATGGTTGACAATGTTTGATAAATGATACAAAGAAGCCCAAGTACATCTCTACGTTGCCTGTAAACAAGTTGAACTTTGATAATGACTTGTCACATCATACCAAACAAAGATATTCATTCATATCGCTATTGTGTATTCTGGCTTAAGATTCTTTAACGATGAAGCTTGATTTCACTTTAATGTTATTTCACACAACATGCTCATGTAGAGGTTATAAAAAAACATTTTTCTTAAAGTGGTTCCGCTACACCTTCAAAAGATATTTTTTAAAGTCGGAATGTTTATAGGACCATTCCTTTTTTTTGAACAATGAGTAAAAAATATTGAAGAACTGTGTGAGACAATAGTTTGTAAAATCGATGAGCTAAACATCGTTAAATGTTATTAAAGTGTTATCATCGGAATGTTGTATACAGTACAAAAATATCTCAAAGTTTGTGTGAACAAATTGAAGATTTATTACAACTGTAAATTAATGTTGATTCGTTATTATTAAAATTTGCTTTGCTACAAATTATGACAGACTTTTTATTTACATTTTTAAATTGTATTTGATTGACAAATAAAATGGCAACTTTAGGTATACACATGTATGCTTAGTTGCCTATACTCAAATTGTTCATTAATAGAAAAATCGTTCATTAACAGGGGTCATTAATGAACGATTTCGTCTACAATTAAAACATACCAAGATACAAGTAATAACTCAGCATTTCCTATTAAGATTTTTGAAGGGGTGACTACTCTCTTTATCTTTCCAAAAGTTGCTATCAACTAACTTATTTTAAATAAAAACCTATAATTTCTTTTACATGGGTCGATTGTCCATATAATTCTAAGTTTATACCAACTTAATTATGTAATCTTATTCTTGACCGTTTTTGATATAGGTGTGTAATTTTTTTTTCAAAAAAATAGTGTTTGTAGCAGTTACCTAACGAAAAAAATTTTATCTCTGCAAATCAGTTGAGATTATAAAATTAAATTATTGGCTGAAAATCCAGGCTTACTCCTGATGTCCAACTGGCGGTTCCATTTTGTACCACAGGCAATTTTCCAATATCACAATCAAAAGTCAATTTTTTCAAACGGCACCTTCTGATTGTTTTTATATCATTCGAGAGAAAATTGAAAATTTTTTACACGTAAAAAAAAGCAGAAGATGCCATTTGAAAAAATTGACTTTTTGATCATTTTTATTATGATATTTTAAAATTGCCTGTGCCCATATGGTACAAAATGGAACTCCCCGTAGGACATCAGGAGAGTAAGTCTCGAATTCCAGTCAACTGCTCCATAAATTTTATTTTATAAACTCTACTGATTTGCGAGATACACATTTTTACGTTATATGGCCAATCGACCCATGTAAAAGGATTTATAGGCATGTATTTAAAATAAGAAAGTTGATACAACTTTTGGCACACCCTGTATAGCTGAAAGTCTGAAAATATTTTAGGTAGAACAAAAATGATCGATTATGGCCGCGTACTAAATTTCAAGTTTCCGATTTATCTGCTAGTTAAAAAACTTTCAATGCACGCTCTACGCAGATCACCCTGTATACATGTAGAAGAAGTAGAGTTCAGTTGAATAAAGTACATGTAAGATGATGTGCATACTCTATAATTTGTTTTGGAGGAAATCTACCTATATCCAAGGTAAATGAAGTATCAGTTAAGTATTAAATAAGCAAAGGAAGTACCGGGAGTACAGGAAGTGTCGAGGAAGTAAAGGAGGTACCGAGGAAGTAAAAAAGTACAGAAAAGTCTGTGTACTTCCTAGGAAATATAGAAAGTATTCTATTTAAAAGAAGTAGTGTAGAAATTATAGCTCAGCGGTTTAACCCTCGGGTGTCAGTGTATGGAAGTTTGTGGAAGTATGTGAAAGTTTGTGGAAGTATGTGGAAGTTTGATGGAAGTATGTGAAGTTTAGAGCAAGTTTGGTGGAAGTATTTTTTACAAGTGGAAGTTGGTGTGCACAATTTTTCCTGGCGGTTTACCCTTCGCTACATTCTTAGAGTATGTTCGAGGGTGAATTTGAACATGTTGGCGTGGATCAATTTTTGGGCAAATTCAAAAATAAATAGTTTTTATAATTATAAACAACATATCAAAGAATAAAAATGCTTATATTTTTTAAAACGAAAATATTTGATTTCAAAGTTATGGCTATGCGCGACATTCTTAGTCTTAGTATGTTCGAGGGTGAATTTGAACATGTTGACGTGGATCAATTTTTAGGCAAATTCAATACTAAATAGTTTTTATAATTAGAAACAACATATCAAAGAATAAAACGTTCTACGTTTTTCTAGTTGTTCTGACCATTATTCCAAAAGAACAAATCCATAACTAAAATTTTTTTTTGCAAATATCAGTACTGTTCTACATTGTTCTAGTTGTTCTTAGCATTGTCCCGAAAGAACAAATCCATAACTCCATCTATAAGCTCACAAATAAAAAAAATTGAGCTGGCACTCTTTTTCAAAAATCTAAAATTTTCATATTGTTCTACATTGTTTTTGTTGTTTTAAACATTGTTCGAAAAGAACAAATCCATAACTCCCAATTATAAGCTCACAAATTAAAAAAAAAATTTTTGAGCTGGCATCCCTTTTTGCAAATATCGAAAAGTTTAATACTGTTCTACATTGTTCTAGTTGTTCTTAGCATCGTCACGAAAGAACAAATCTATAACTCAACGTTCTACGTTGTTCTAGTTGTTCTGAACATTGGTCCAAAAAAACAAATCCATATCTCAAATTATAGGCTCACAAATTTAAAAATATATTTTTGAGCTGGTATCCTTTTTGCAAATATCGAAAAGTTCAATGCTGTTCTACATTGGTCTAGTTGTTCTACACATTGTTCCCAAAGAACAAACCCATACATCAAATTATAGGTTCACAAATTAAAAAAAAAAAAAAAATTGGATTTGTTGTTTGGAGCAATGTCCAGAACAACTAGTACAATGTAAAAAAATTGTTTTCAATTTTTGAGCTTATAGATTGAGTTATGGATTTGTCCTTTTGGAACAATGTTCAGAACAGGGGTGCCAAGCTCGAAAAATAGTTTTTTTAGTTTTATTCGCAAACTATTTCAGTTGAAACAATGGTACTCTGGAGCAATGTAGCACAAAGTGAGAACACTTAGTAACAACTTTAAAATTAAAAATATCGATAAATCGGGTGCTAACTTCACGGACGTATGACGTATGTCTTATAAACGGTGAAAAATCTTCACTTTTGAACACTTTCGAAAGGCAAGCACTGATAGGCAAAGATCTATTCATCATTACACTCTGACAGCTGAGGAAAGCGAACTCAGAACCTCAAAAGTAGAAAGAGTCTTTAAGTCAAGGGCCTCACACTCAACTTCAGAAAATGGAATAGTAAATGTGCAGATTTCTTTTCGTCAAATCAAGAGGTTAAAAGATGAAAAATAACTGAAGACCCTCATTGAAGAATAAATCTGCAGATGAGAGAAGAAACTGGGAGATGATATCAGGAAACCTAATCGCAACCAGACATTCTTAATTACTAAACGAGAAGAAGAGGACGTCGAAGAAAAACTTTTACATCATAAACGATTAGAAGAAGAAGAAACCAAGCGGTTTTAATTGTTAAGGTAGAAATTAAAGAAGAATCCCAGAACCTCAAGAACAGAAAAAATTTCTTCTCTTTCTGTTTTTTTTGTTTATGTTTTTTATCTTTTGTTTCTGTTTCTTATATCATCTCACCTACCACCGTCTCATTATCTTAGAGAGCTTCATCAAAATTAGGACGTCTTGAGTAAAAAGTTAAAGGAAAAAAATAAAATCAAAGCTCAGATAGAAAACTCAGGACTTCGAAAAACGGGAGACTTTCGTCTCTTTTTTGTTTCTGTTTTTTTATTATATCAGTTTCATTCTGTTATGGAGTATAATAATAATGATAGAAGCTAAAAGTTAGAAGTTAGAAGAAGAGGTAAAAATGACTGGGATAGACTTCACTTTAATATATTATTTTGAAGAGATTTGATCAATAAGCTAATTGAAGAAGTACAAAACATACTTAACTGTTATTTCTTGCTCTTGTTTCTTGTACTCAATCTATCACGTCTCAATTTATTAAGAACCTCAGAAACATAAAGAATTTCTTCTCATCAAATGAAGAGACTTTTTGTTTCTGTTTTTTACACTGTCAGTGTCATTCTATTATGGAGTGTAAATATAATGACATCTTAAGTCGAAAGTTAGAAGAAGAGAGAAAATAGCTGGGATATACGTAAATTAATTTTTTTGTAATGCCTGTGGCGTTGCGTTAGGAACGCTAATCAATATTAGAAGATCATGTATTAAAAACTAGAAGAAGAATGAAAAACGATTTTCTTTGCGAGTCTAATCGAAACCAAACCTTCTGAGCTAGAAGCTGAGGATAGAAAAACCCATAACCTCAAAAATAGAAAGATGGTACGTCAAAATCAAGAGCTGAAAGAAGGGGGGCATCAGAAAAGTGAAGAATAAATCTGCAGATTAGAGAAGAAACTGGAAATGGTATGGCGCACATTTCATCTGCCATTGCTTTATGTTCATCGAAAGTAGGAAATCCATTTAGTTAGAAAGCCTAATTAAAACCAAACGCTTTTAATTACTAAGCTACTAAAAGGAGAGGAAGAAGAAACGCTGAAATTAACAAGCTCTTGTTTCTGTTCCTCATTCTCATTCGTTAAGGAATTTAACCGAAATAAAGGATCTTAATTGTTAAGGTAGAAATTGAGGAAGAGGTTCAGAATCTCACAAATAGAAAGAAGAAAGTCTAAAATTAAGAGTTTTCGAGTCCAACACGGCGAGAAGGAGGGCAAACGATTAATCTAAATATATAGAATAGAATAGAAAGCATGTTGGGAAGCTTAGTTGAAACCAGAGTCTTTGAAATTCTAACCTAGGAGTAAGAGAAGAACCATAGAGCCTCAAAAAACTTCTTCGTTTGGGTCTAGAAACCAGCAGGTGATTTCTTGTCGATGGTTCTTGTACCATCCCAAAAACTGAGCAATAAAGCCAAAAAAAGATAGAAGAAACGCTAATATGAAAAGAAACATGGAATCGAAAATGAAAAGAAGATTGATAACCAAAGGTACAAGAACAAGAGCCTCAAAAATGTTTCTTGAATCGCGCTTATACTAACTTAAGATTTGAGGATAGAAAAACCAAGATTGTAAACTCATAACCTCAAAAACGGGAAGAAAATAGACGGCATCTAGTACTGCCTCACTATCTTAGGAGTAGAAGAAGGAAACCCATACTCTCGGTGAGCTTAATATGTACTAAACGCTTCTAAGCTTAAACACAGATAGAAGAAACGCAACATTTAAGGGGCATTGAGTTATAGGTTTAACGACGAAAGGATTGTGGAGTAAATTTGCTAAAGAACTGAAAAAAAATGATACCACTTAACAATTCGTTTTCGTTTGTCAAGAAGTTTTGATAAATGGCTAAAATTTAAAACCAAAAACAAATAGAAGTACGGATTGAAAACTAATGTATCAGAAAAAGAAGGAGCGTAAAGAAAGAAGAAAAAAAGGAGAAACCTGGGACGTTTATTTTGTAAGTGAAGCATATTTGCCACAATTTTTTTTACCATTGAACAGCGAAAAAAAGGATACTTCATACATCAGAGATGCTGGGAGTGGGGATGTGAGAAACAGAGAAATCTTTCTGTGTCACAATTTATGTATGTTGCCTTATGTCAAAATTTGACAAAATTCTTGAGTGAAAAAGAAGAAGAAGAAGCATAGGTAGAAGACTGAGAACCCTGAAATATTAGAAGAGAGAAGAACAAAGTGAAGAAGAAGTAGAACAGTGATAGTGAAGAATAAACAAGAACAATCACTGTTTCGTTCTTGACTGAATAGACGAAGAGGTAGTAAAAGCGATGGAAAACCACGCCCCTTAAATAGTTGGAAACAATGGACATAAAATCTTCAGAAGAAAGTAGTGCAAAAACGTTGATTGTTTGTCTCTGTACCTGGTCACCCTCTATAATTAATCACCGACACAAGAGTGAAAAACGGACTGATAGATGAAGACTTCTTGTCACATTATATCATCACCGTCTAGGAACAGACGTATTTTCGATAATAGGGTGTTTGCACTTTATTTTGTTAAGGAACCTAGCTACGAACCACTTTACTTTTTTTTCACTTGTTAGAAGAAGAAGATGAATTACCCATGAAAGACCCAGAAGAAAAAGAAGCACCTGTCATTGCCTGAAACTACAAGAAGTGAACAAACACAAGATAACTCAAAAGATGAAAAACAACGAAGAAGAAATCTATGGAAGAAAATTTTATTGTAATATTCTTCAAAAGGAAGAAGAAACAATTTTCAGATCATCCTTAACCTTTATCTTTCGTTTTTGTATCTTTTAGATCTTCCCAAACGATAGAAGAGAAAACGAAATGATTTGTAGGTTTTAAAATGTGTTAAAAAGGAACGACACCGATTAGTAGAGAGAAAAAATGAAAACGATTTAATTCTGACCTTATGACCTTTAGAGGTCATAGGTATACGTCATATCGCTTTTGTTTTTAGAATTATGTCATTGCTGATTGCTTGGATTAAGAATGTTTGCGCATAAAATGTTTTTTCAAGGCTTATTATTTGAAAGGTTAAACCTTTAAGATGTTGCTTGAAGTTAAAGGTCAATTCGTTTGAAAGGTTTTACTTAACTCTTTTTCAGGTACCTAGGAAGGTCATCTTTTACTTTCTGTAAATTATTGTTTAATTATTTTTCAGTTTTGTGCCTGTTTTACTTAGGAAGGTCATCTATGTTAATATGACCTTTGAAATCAACTATGATTTGACTTAGAAACAATTTTTGGAGGTCACATTGACACAGATCAGAAGCATTAGTTTTTATTTTTTTGTAAGGTTGTTTGACTAAATAACTGCACTTGGAAAGGTCACTGCGGCGATCACCAATCTTTTTTGTATCTGGAGTACGGTTGGAAAGATTTGATTACACTAACATCATCTTCTAGAGTGATCTATTTTTTATATGATCTGACTTTAAAATAATTCTTGGGGATATAGGTCAAAATTTTTAACTAATCAGTTTTTTCGTTGCTTTACCATGATTCAAGAACTTGTAAAGGTCACCATGGGTTTTTACTTGTGACGTATTGACGGAAATGTTCTATCTTCTGGAATCATCACATACACCATACTTAATACATTTGATTCAATAATTAACGCATAGTCTTAATCCACTTTTGGAAAGGTCAAACAAATGGACACATTAATTTGTAAATTGCTTTACCATGAAGCAAGAAACTAAACGTGTATTTAATATTTTGTTTTTTACTTGGAAAGGTCACGTACGTGACCTCAAATTTTTTGTATGTAATGTATCGTTGGAAAGCTGATTTTATTGTAACATTTATGAATATATAAAATCATAGCTATTAGGACAAAAACTTATTGAATAATTAACTCATAGTCTCTCAACGTTTAATCTACTTTTGAAAAGGTCAAACAAACGTACACACTAATTTGTTAATTCTTTTGCAATGTTTCTGTACCGCGAAGCAAAAAACTAAACGTGTATTTTGTAGATTTACGATTGTTTCACCTTGAAAGGTCATCTACGTGACCTTAATTTTTTTTGCATATGAGGTATCTTTGGAAAAGTATTTAAGTTGGTTTACCACGAAGCAAGAAACTAAACTTGTATTTGATATTTTGTAGATTCATTATTGTTTTTTTACTTGGAAAGGTCATCTACCTGACCTTAATTTTTTTTACGTGTGAGGTATCGTTGGAAAGGTCTTGTTACGCCGACTTTATTGTAATGTTTATAAATATACTAAAATCACAAATAACTTATTGAATACATTATATCTTAACTATAATTTACTCCAAGCACTCTTAATCAAATCGGACGCCTTTTCGCCGATCATAACCGAGGAGCGTTTGTGTGCGCAGTGACCGCAAAAGGAATAATACTACAATCGGCAACCCTCAAACGTTGGACGCCATAAACTTTGAGTTCATGGTTGACCACGGCACGCTTGTCAGTCAACGGTCCCATCTTGCAAGTACCAACTTGGTGATGCAACGTGATGCTTAGTGTGCGAACCGCGCATTTCAATAATCGTCGCTGTCGAATACGAAATTTTCGCACCCGGGTATCGGTATGGAGTGTAACGTCGAATTGTATTTTTGGAACGCGGCTGTTTTGGACAACTCGATGATGAAGCGAATCGAAGCAACCATGGTATTGAGATCTTGATCTTCGGGATCGTTGAGATAGTTGCCTACGAAGGCGGGAGGGTCGAAGGGGTTTTTGGAGCGGAGCTTTAAGAATCCGATAGACTTTGGATGCAGCAGCATCGGGAATATGGACCAGGCCGGATCGTTTTCCATGGGTTTCCAGAACTTATCGTACACGTCAGCTCTGATATTCATCGATTTATAATTGGCGACTCCTAAATCTGAGTGTAGACCGCCGCCTATGAAGATTAATTCGATGTCGGGAAACTCTGCCACCTCTTTGGATACGTTGGTTTTTATGTACGCGAGACCATCGACGCCGCCTAAACTGGTAAACGGGCCTTGGCCGTTTAGTAACCACTCCATTATCGACGGCAAGGTGAGGGTGTTTGATGGAGAGTACGAGAGGGATTCGTTGATCTTGAACGTGGCTGCCACGAAGGTGATGTGGTCGTGCAGATTTTTTCCCACGTGGAGGTTTTTCAACAACGGTATCCCTAGCTCGCGCAAATGTTTCTTGGGACCAATTCCAGAGAGCATCAACAGCTGGGGCGAGTTAAACGTACCAGCTGAGAGTACGACCTCTTTTGATGCAAGCGCTTGGTAAGTCTGATTCTTTTTAACGAATTCAACACCGTACGCTTGTTTGGTGGTCGGGTTGATTAGGACGCGGGTAACGTGCGACGAAGTCATTATAATTAAGTTGGTTCTGTTTCGGAACGGTTCCAGAAACGCTTTTGCCACACTATGTCTGCGCCCTCTAATCGTATTGGCTTGGACCGTTGAGAACCCAAACTGGTTTGGGCTCGTGTAGTCGACGTTCTCGTATCCCATTTCTTTTCCACCTTTCACGAAAGCTTCCACCAACGGCGATTGATAAATATCTTCGGTACTCCACAACCCGTTCCAGTTGTGAAACCTCGGATCAGCGCGTCTTAGTCTCGTCCTCTCCGATTTCATGAAATAAGGTAGGACGTCTTTGTACGACCAGCCCGGGTTGCCTTGAGCGGCCCATCGATCGAAATCGAGTGGATTCCCTCTCGTGTAAATCATATAATTAATTATGGTTGAACCCCCTAGTCCTTTTCCGCGCGGCCAAAACAATAGATTGTGGTTCATACCTCTTGCGAAACCCGGGTCGTACTCCATCACGTAGTTCCAATCGTATTGGGAACGTTGGAGGATTGGCGCGACTAGGGGGGATAATCTGCGGTTAAACCTGCTCCAATTCCCGACTCCAACAGGAGCACTTTCCACTCGGGTATCTCCGATAGTCTGTTAGCTATGACAGCACCCGCCGATCCCGAACCAACTACGATAAAATCGTAGGAAGATTCTAAAATTAAAAAAAAAAATTTTTTTTTCAAACCGTTATTGGAACTTACCTAATTTTTGGCATTGCGATGGTAGGAAGAGCATCAGCAACTGGATAAGGTGTGATCTCAACATTTTGATTATAGGTTCTACGTGTCAAAAAAAAATTGGAGACTTCTTTATATCAAATACGATTGACGACGATCTTCCAACAGAATGCAACACATCATTTAGATTAAGTTAATTACCATATTTCTAAATTGTTAATTTGTGGAAATTACTGTTACCATTGATGATGGGCACGTGTTGTCAACTAACGAGTATAGTGGAAAAATGTTATTTTGCGCAAAGCAACATTTAGAAAAAAAAATGTGTATACAACTGGTTTCCTTTTTTGCGTTCGTTGACTACTTGCTAAACCTTTTTTTAACGCATTCTTTCAAGGTTGTCTTAGACACGGTGAACGATGGTAACGACGGTAATCGTTATTTTCTATCATTAACGTTTGATTGTAGTTTGAAAGGTGTATGACCAGTGACATCGTTTTTTTCTGTCTGCTGCTGTTTTGTTAGAGTCATGGTCGACTACATTTCGAAATCATCCTAAGAAGGATGTTGACTTATATAATTTTTTTGTTTGGCTTCCATGCTGATTTTATTGCAACCATATATTTTTTCCAATAGTAATTTAAGTAGCAACAAACTATGCGTACTTGATTTTAAGTAAACATATTCTAAGCTATAAATTTAAGTCAAAACCTCCATTTTTGTTTACTCAAGTTGGCATTTAAATACCTAATTTTGAAAAACATTTTCACTTTAATCAAATGGTGAGAAAATATAACTAGCATTTACTAACAGTCCTTGATTATAAATTAGAAAAGAAGGACAAACAAAATTAAGCTGAAGTTTTCATAAAACCATGTACTAAAAAATTAGCCTCTACATTATCTCAAAAAATCTTGAGCAATGTTCCAAAAAGTTAAATGTTGAGAATTATCGAAATTCTTAAATATTCCAATTTGAATCGGTTGTTACTTTGAACGAGGAAAAGATATAGATCAAATGCAAGCGTTTGGTAAAGATGAAATAATCAAATGTACTCAAAAAAACGATTCTCTAAATTTTTTTGAGCAACACTCCTAAAGTTAAATGTAGAGAATTATGATAATTCTTGAATATTCCAGTTTGAATTGGTTGTTACTTTTAACGAGGAAAAGAAATAGATCAAATTCAAGCATTTAGAAAAATAATCAAATGTACTAAAAAATGAGTCTTGAGCAACATTCCAATAAGTTAAATGTTGAGAATTATCAAAATTCTTAAATATTTCAATTTGAATCGGTTGTTTCTTTGAACGACGAAAAGATATAGATCAAATGCAAGCGTTTAGTAAATGATCAATTAATCAATTACACTCAAAAATGATTCTCTACATTTTTTTGAGCAACATTTCATAAACTTAAATATTGAGAATTACCAAAACTATTGGCTATTTCAATTTGAATTTGTTGTTACTTACGCGGAAAAAAAATAGATAAAATGTAAAAAATGAGCCTACAAATTTTCTTGAGCAATATTCCCAAAAGTTAAATGTTGAGAATTATCAAAATTCTTGAACGTTTTAATTTGAATTGGTTGTTACTTTTAACGGGGAAACTGAATACGTCAAATGCAAGCATTTAGTCAAGATAAAGAATTAAATTTACTAAAAAAATGAGTCTAAATTTTCTTGATAAACATTCTAATAAGTTAAATGTTGAGAATTATCAAAATTTTTTAATATTTCAATTTGAATTGGTTGTTACTTTTAACGAGGAAAAGAAATAGACCAAATATAAGCATTTAGTAAAGATAAAATAATGAATTTACCCAAAAATGAGTCTCTAAATTTTCTTGACCAATGTTCTAACAAGTTAAATGTTGAAAATAATTAAAATTCGTAAATATTCCAATTTGAATGAGCAAAAGGTATAGATCAAATGTAAGCGTTTAGTAAATGATGAATTAATCAATTATACTCAAAAATGATTTTCTAAATTTTTTGAGCAACATTCCATAAACTTAAATATTGAGAATTACCAAAATTATTGGATATTTCAATTTGAATTTGGTGTTACTTACGAGGAAAAGAAATAGATAAAATGTAAAAATGGGTCTCTAAATTTTCTTGAGCAACATTCCAAACATTTGAATGTCGAGAATTATCAAAATTCTTTAATACTCCATTTTGAATTGGTTGTTACTTTGAACGATGGAAACGTTAGATGAAATGCAAACGTTTAGTAAAAAATAAAATAATCAAATTTGTCAAAATAATGAGTCTCTAAATTTTTTTGAGCAACATTCCAAAAAGTTAAATGTTGAAAATAATTAAAATTCTTAAATATTTCAATTTGAAACGGTTGTTTCTTTGAACGAGGAAAAGATATAGATCAAATGCAAGCGTTTAGTAAATGATCAATTAATCAATTATACTCAAAAATGATTCTCTACATTTTTTTGAGCAACATTCCATAAACTCAAATATTGAGAATTACCAAAATTATTGGATATTCCAATTTGAATTTGGTGTTACTTACGAGGAAAAGAAATAGATAAAATGTAAAAATGGGTCTCTAAATTTTCTTGAGCAACATTCCAAACATTTGAATGTCGAGAATTATCAAAATTCTTTAATACTCCATTTTGAATTGGTTGTTACTTTGAACGATGGAAACGTTAGATGAAATGCAAACGTTTAGTAAAAATAAAATAATCAAATTTGTCAAAATAATGAGTCTCTAAATTTTTTGAGCAACATTCCAAAAGTTAAATGTTGAAAATAATTAAAATTCTTAAATATTTCAATTTGAATCGGTTGTTTCTTTTGAACGAGGAAAAGATATAGATGAAATGCAAGCGTTTAGTAAATGATCAATTAATCAATTATACTCAAAATGATTCTCTACATTTTTTGAGCAACATTTCATAAACTTAAATATTGAGAATTACAAAACTATTGGCTATTTCAATTTGAATTTGTTGTTACTTACGAGGAAAAAAATAGATAAAATGTAAAAAATGAGTCTACAAATTTTCTTGAGCAATATTCCCAAAGGTTAAATGTTGAGAATTATCAAAATTTTGAATGTTTTAATTTGAATTGGTTGTTACAGGAAACGGAATACATCAAATGCAAGCATTTAGTCAAGATAAAGAATCAAATTTACCAAAAAAAAATGAGTCTAAATTTTCTTCATATACATCCTAATAAGTTAAATGTTGAGAATTATCAAAATTTTTAATATTTCAATTTGAATTGGTTCTTACTTTTAACGAGGAAAAGAAATAGACCAAATATAAGCATTTAGTACAGATAAAATAATGAATTTACCCAACAAATGAGTCTCTAAATTTTCTTGACCAATGTTCCAAAAAGTTAAATGTTGAAAATAATTAAAATTCGTAAATGTTCCAATTTGAATGAGCAAAAGATATAGATCAAATGCGAGCGTTTAGTAAATGATGAATTAATCAATCACACTCAAAAATGATTCTCTAAATTTTTTTGAGCAACATTCCATAAACTTAAATATTGAGAATTACCAAAATTATTGGATATTCCAATTTGAATTTGGTGTTACTTACGAGGAAAAGAAATAGATAAAATGTAAAAAATGGGTCTCTAAATTTTCTTGAGCAACATTCCAAACATTTGAATGTCGAGAATTATCAAAATTCTTTAATACTCCATTTTGAATTGGTTGTTACTTTGAACGATGGAAACGTTAGATGAAATGCAAACGTTTAGTAAAAAATAAAATAATCAAATTTGTCAAAATAATGAGTCTCTAAATTTTTTTGAGCAACATTCCAAAAGTTAAATGTTGAAAATAATTAAAATTCTTAAATATTTCAATTTGAATCGGTTGTTTCTTTGAACGAGGAAAAGATATAGATGAAATGCAAGCGTTTAGTAAATGATCAATTAATCAATTATACTCAAAAATGATTCTCTACATTTTTTGAGCAACATTTCATAAACTTAAATATTGAGAATTACAAAAACTATTGGCTATTTCAATTTGAATTTGTTGTTACTTACGAGGAAAAAATAGATAAAATGTAAAAATGAGTCTACAAATTTTCTTGAGCAATATTCCCAAAGGTTAAATGTTGAGAATTATCAAAATTCTTGAATGTTTTAATTTGAATTGGTTGTTACAGGGAAACGGAATACATCAAATGCAAGCATTTAGTCAAGATAAAGAATATAATTTACCAAAAAAAATGAGTCTACATTTTCTTGATATACATTCTAATAAGTTAAATGTTGAGAATTATCAAAATTTTTAATATTTCAATTTGAATTGGTTCTTACTTTTAACGAGGAAAAGAAATAGACCAAATATAAGCATTTAGTACAGATAAAATAATGAATTTACCCAAAAATGAGTCTCTAAATTTTCTTGACCAATGTTCCAAAAGTTAAATGTTGAAAATAATTAAAATTCGTAAATGTTCCAATTTGAATGAGCAAAAAGATATAGATCAAATGCGAGCGTTTAGTAAATGATGAATTAATCAATCACACTCAAAAATGATTCTCTAAATTTTTTGAGCAACATTCCATAAACTTAAATATTGAGAATTACCAAAATTATTGGATATTTCAATTTGAATTTGGTGTTACTTACGAGGAAAAGAAATAGATAAAATGTAAAAAATGGGTCTCTAAATTTTCTTGAGCAACATTCCAAACATTTGAATGTCGAGAATTATCAAAATTCTTTAATACTCCATTTTGAATTGGTTGTTACTTTGAACGATGGAAACGTTAGATGAAATGCAAACGTTTAGTAAAAAATAAAATAATCAAATTTGTCAAAATAATGAGTCTCTAAATTTTTTTGAGCAACATTCCAAAAAGTTAAATGTTGAAAATAATTAAAATTCTTAAATATTTCAATTTGAATCGGTTGTTTCTTTGAACGAGGAAAAGATATAGATCAAATGCAAGCGTTTAGTAAATGATCAATTAATCAATTATACTCAAAAATGATTCTCTACATTTTTTTGAGCAACATTTCATAAACTTAAATATTGAGAATTACCAAAACTATTGGCTATTTCAATTTGAATTTGTTGTTACTTACGAGGAAAAAAAATAGATAAAATGTAAAAAATGAGTCTACAAATTTTCTTGAGCAATATTCCCAAAGGTTAAATGTTGAGAATTATCAAAATTCTTGAATGTTTTAATTTGAATTGGTTGTTACAGGGAAACGGAATACATCAAATGCAAGCATTTAGTCAAGATAAAGAATCAAATTTACCAAAAAAAATGATTCTAAATTTTCTTCATATACATTCTAATAAGTTAAATGTTGAGAATTATCAAAATTTTTTAATATTTCAATTTGAATTGGTTCTTACTTTTAACGAGGAAAAGAAATAGACCAAATATAAGCATTTAGTACAGATAAAATAATGAATTTACCCAACAAATGAGTCTCTAAATTTTCTTGACCAATGTTCCAAAAAGTTAAATGTTGAAAATAATTAAAATTCGTAAATGTTCCAATTTGAATGAGCAAAAGATATAGATCAAATGCGAGCGTTTAGTAAATGATGAATTAATCAATCACACTCAAAAATGATTCTCTAAATTTTTTTGAGCAACATTCCATAAACTTAAATATTGAGAATTACCAAAATTATTGGATATTTCAATTTGAATTTGGTGTTACTTACGAGGAAAAGAAATAGATAAAATGTAAAAATGGGTCTCTAAATTTTCTTGAGCAACATTCCAAACATTTGAATGTCGAGAATTATCAAAATTCTTTAATACTCCATTTTGAATTGGTTGTTACTTTGAACGATGGAAACGTTAGATGAAATGCAAACGTTTAGTAAAAATAAAATAATCAAATTTGTCAAAATAATGAGTCTCTAAATTTTTTGAGCAACATTCCAAAAGTTAAATGTTGAAAATAATTAAAATTCTTAAATATTTCAATTTGAAACGGTTGTTTCTTTGAACGAGGAAAAGATATAGATCAAATGCAAGCGTTTAGTAAATGATCAATTAATCAATTATACTCAAAAATGATTCTCTACATTTTTTGAGCAACATTTCATAAACTTAAATATTGAGAATTACCAAAACTATTGGCTATTTCAATTTGAATTTGTTGTTACTTACGAGGAAAAAAAAATAGATAAAATGTAAAAAATGAGTCTACAAATTTTCTTGAGCAATATTCCCAAAGGTTAAATGTTGAGAATTATCAAAATTCTTGAATGTTTTAATTTGAATTGGTTGTTACAGGGAAACGGAATACATCAAATGCAAGCATTTAGTCAAGATAAAGAATCAAATTTACCAAAAAAAAATGAGTCTAAATTTTCTTCATATACATCCTAATAAGTTAAATGTTGAGAATTATCAAAATTTTTAATATTTCAATTTGAATTGGTTCTTACTTTTAACGAGGAAAAGAATAGACCAAATATAAGCATTTAGTACAGATAAAATAATGAATTTACCCAAAAAATGAGTCTCTAAATTTTCTTGACCAATGTTCCAAAAAGTTAAATGTTGAAAATAATTAAAATTCGTAAATGTTCCAATTTGAATGAGCAAAAGATATAGATCAAATGCGAGCGTTTAGTAAATGATGAATTAATCAATCACACTCAAAAATGATTCTCTAAATTTTTTTGAGCAACATTCAATAAACTTAAATATTGAGAATTACCAAAATTATTGGATATTCCAATTTGAATTTGGTGTTACTTACGAGGAAAAGAAATAGATAAAATGTAAAAATGGGTCTCTAAATTTTCTTGAGCAACATTCCAAACATTTGAATGTCGAGAATTATCAAAATTCGTTAATACTCCATTTTGAATTGGTTGTTACTTTGAACGATGGAAACGTTAGATGAAATGCAAACGTTTAGTAAAAATAAAATAATCAAATTTGTCAAAATAATGAGTCTCTAAATTTTTTGAGCAACATTCCAAAAGTTAAATGTTGAGAAATATTAAAATTTTAAATATTTCAATTTGAAACGGTTGTTACTTACGAGGAAAAAAAAATAGATAAAATGTAAAAAATGAGCCTACAAATTTTCTTGAGCAATATTCCCAAAGGTTAAATGTCGAGAATTATCAAAATTCTTGAATGTTTTAATTTGAATTGGTTGTTACAGGGAAACGGAATACATCAAATGCAAGCATTTAGTCAAGATAAAGAATATAATTTACCAAAAAAAAAAATGAGTCTAAATTTTCTTGATATACATTCTAATAAGTTAAATGTTGAGAATTATCAAAATTTTTTAATATTTCAATTTGAATTGGTTCTTACTTTTAACGAGGAAAAGAAATAGACCAAATATAAGCATTTAGTACAGATAAAATAATGAATTTACCCAAAAAATGAGTCTCTAAATTTTCTTGACCAATGTTCCAAAAGTTAAATGTTGAAAATAATTAAAATTCGTAAATGTTCCAATTTGAATGAGCAAAAGATATAGATCAAATGCGAGCGTTTAGTAAATGATGAATTAATCAATCACACTCAAAAATGATTCTCTAAATTTTTTTGAGCAACATTCCATAAACTTAAATATTGAGAATTACCAAAATTATTGGATATTCCAATTTGAATTTGGTGTTACTTACGAGGAAAAGAAATAGATAAAATGTAAAAAATGGGTCTCTAAATTTTCTTGAGCAACATTCCAAACATTTGAATGTCGAGAATTATCAAAATTCTTTAATACTCCATTTTGAATTGGTTGTTACTTTGAACGATGGAAACGTTAGATGAAATGCAAACGTTTAGTAAAAAATAAAATAATCAAATTTGTCAAAATAATGAGTCTCTAAATTTTTGAGCAACATTCCAAAAAGTTAAATGTTGAGAAATATTAAAATTCTTAAATATTCCAATTTGAATCGGTTGTTATTTTGAACAAGGAAAAGGTATAGATCAACTGCAAGCGTTTAGTAAAGATGAAATAATCAAATGTATTCAAAAAAACGATTCTCTAAATTTTATTGAGTAACATTCCAAAAGTAAAATGTTGAGAATTATGGAAATTCGTGAATATTTAATTTTGAATTGGTTGTTACTTTGAACCTGGGAAACATATAGATCAAATGCAAGCATTTAGTATAGTTAAAATAATCAATTGTACTAAAAAAAATTGAGTCTTTTTGGGCAACATTCCAAAAGTTAAATTTTAGAATATTCGTAGTTAATTGAGGTTACTTTGACAAAATTTAAATCGTAAAAACAGTCAAAGTTAGAATCTAGTTAAATATAAATTAAGTCGTTTAACGCTAATTAAGGCTCAAATAATTATTAGCCACGTCGCCAAGAAGTAAATATTTAGAAATGACTAAGCTCTGGAATATTCCAAGTTAAACTAAAGCATTTTATCAAATTAAAAGGGCTCTAAATACCGCATGGTTGAACAGTTTTCATTAACAAGCTTAGAATTTTATGGAATATTCCAAAAAAGCTGCTATTGAAAAATTATTAAAGTTCTGGAATATACATAGTCACAAAACTTAAATCGGGATAAACACTCAGTAGCTAGAATGTAGTAAAGACAAACTTAATACAATTGGCATTAATTGAGGCTCTCAATAATTATGAGCTACGTCGCAGAGAAGTAAATATTATTAAGCTTTGGATTATTCCCAATTAAACTAAAGCATTTGATCAAATAAAAAGCAACTCCAAATATCGAATCATTGAACAGTTTGAATTAATAGGGTTAGTAGAATTTTATGGAATATTCCAAAAAAGCTGCTATTAAAAAATTAATAAAGTTCCAGAAATTCGAAAAAAAAACTGTCAACAGCTAGAATATAGTTAAAATAAATTTGACACTAATTAAGGCTCGAAATATTTATGAGCCACACTACAAAAAAGTAAATATTTGAAAATCATTAAGCTCTGGAATACTCCAAGTTAAACTAAAGCTTTGATCAGATAAAAAGCTACTCTAAATATCGAATCATTAAAAACAATTTGAATTAACAAGGTTAATAGAATTTCATGGAATAGTCCAATAGAGCTGCTGTGGAAAAATTTTGGAATATTCGTAGTGACAGACAAATCGGGAAAAAACTGGCCACAGCTAGAATCTGGTTAAAACAAAATTGACACTAATTAAGGCTCGAAATAATTATGAGCCACGCTGCAAAGAAGTAAATATTTGAACAGTTTGAATTAACAAGGTTAGTAGAATTTTATGGAATATTCCAAAAGTTCTAGAATATTCAAGTCAAACTAAAGCATTTTGTCAAATAAAAAACAGCTGTAAATACAGTTTTAATTAAAAAGTTC
Organism: Abscondita cerata; assembly: GCA_030710515.1. Taxonomy (NCBI): domain Eukaryota; kingdom Metazoa; phylum Arthropoda; class Insecta; order Coleoptera; family Lampyridae; genus Abscondita; species Abscondita cerata. Next base: position 112,523 of record JALBCR010000744.1, on the reverse strand, counting down.
AGTAGAGTTTTATGGAATATTCCAAAAAAGCTGCTATTGAAAAATTATTGAAGTTCTGGAATATTCCAAGTCACATTGACAAACTAAAAAAAATGCCGTCATCTGATGACACTTTGGAGTAATTTTTTGCTAGGGTTGTACGAACTTGCTTGCAATGACCAAAATATTGAAAATCTGGGAGAGGGATGCAAAAAAAAAATTGTGGCTGTCTGACTGCAGTTTGGAGTTATTTGTTGCCAGGTATGTAATAACAAACTTATAATGGCCAACATATAAAAAATCAGGGGGAGAGGGTTGATCCCAATTTTGCAATTGTCGCTTCCTGACGACATTTTGGTGTAACTTATTACCAGGGTTATAAGAACTGGTTTATAATGACCAATATATAAAAATCTGAGGGGGGTTACAATTCTTTAATGTTTTTGCTGAATTTTTTCATTTACAAAAAATTGCCGTTCCTAACGATTTTTTGGGGTAATTTGTTGGCAGGATAATAAGAACTGGTTTACAACTACCAACATAATAAATATTCTGCGGGGGCACAACCTTAGTTTTGCAATTGTTTAATGTTTTTGATGAATTTTTGCATTTAGAAGAAAAAATGCCTTCCCTGATGGTACTTTAGGGTAGTTTGTTGCCAGGGTTATAGGAACTGGTTTACAATGACCAACATATCAAAAAATTTGTGGGGAGTACAATCTCAATTTCTCAATTGGTTATTGGTTTTAATGATTTTTTGCACTTTCAAAAAAATTGCCGTTCTCTGATGGCACTTTGTGGTAATTTGTTGACAAGGTTATACGAACTAGTTTGCAATGACCAAAATATAGAAAATCTGGCGTGAGGAGGTGACCAACATATAAAAAACCAGGGGGAGAGGGTAGCATTCTAATTTTGCAATTGCCGCTTTCTGACGACATTTCGATGTAATTTATTACCAGGGTTATAAGAACTGGTTTACAATGACAAATATATAAAGAATCGGGGGGGTAGGGTACTATCCTGATTTTGTAATTACTTAATTTTTTTAGTGAATTTTTCCACTTACAAAAAAAGCCGTTCCTGATAAGACTTTGGGATTATTTGTTTCTAGGATTATAAGAACTGGCTTACATTGACCAATATATAAAAATTGTGGGGGTACAATCCTGATTTTGTAATTATTTAATTTTTTTAGTGAATTTTTCCACATTTTGCTCTCATTTGTTGCTAGGTTATAAGAACTGGTTTACAATTACCAACATAATAAGAAGTGGGGGATAAAATTCTAATTTTGTAATTATTTAATAATTTTGCTGAATTTTTCAGCCTACAAAAAATTGTCGTCTTCTGATGAAACTTTGGGATTATTTTTAGCTAGCATTATAAAAACTGGCTTACAATGACCAATATATCAAAAGTCTGTGGGGGGGATACAATCCTAATTTTGTAATTATTTAATATTTTTGCTGCATTTTTTCATTTACAAAAAAATTCCGTTTCCTAACAGCTTTTTGGGGTAAGTTGTTGGTAGGGTCATTAGAACTGGTTTACAATTCGCAACCTAACATACAAATAATAATTCTGTGGGGGTACAACCTTATTTTTGCAATTGTTTAATGTTTTTGCTAAATTTTTGAATTTAGTAAACACGATGCCGTCTCGAACTAGTTTGCAATGATCAAAATATAGGAAATCTGGTGGGAGGGGTTACAAGAAAAAATTGCCGCTCCCTGATTGCAGTTTGGAGTTATTTGTTACCAGGGATGTAAGAACAGGCTTATAATGACCAACATAAGAGCTTACTGTTACAAATTTGTTCTTCATTATTGTTTGTTGTCGTTTTGGTTTTTGTTTTTTAGTTAATTTAAATTTTAATTTAAAAAAAATAGTTTTTTAAACTATTTTTAAAATCAATAAGGAACTCTAGAACTGTGCACGGGGCATTCAGAACTCTATTTTTTTAATTTTTAAGGTAGGGGGCTAACACCACACCCAGGATTCAGAGCTTTATTTAATTATTTTATGATTTCTAGCTTTTGCTTGGGGTATTATTTTTTTCTTCACTTGTATTTTTGAATACATTAATTAAGAAACAGATCTCAATGTCATGAGATTTAATCAATGTTTTTTGCATAGGAACTTCAGAATAAAATAACCGTTTTTTTTTCATGGTAATACATATGACGTAGATTGACAAAAACATATTTTTATGAGACCACAATAGAAAAAGGTGTTTTTGTTACAATTTTAATGCTCTTTTTTTGTTTATTATGATTTAAAGAGTAAGGGTTTCTTTTTAATTTGTTTTTTAGATTAGTAAGATTTTTTTGACTAATGATATTAATAATTGTTGTTGTTTAATACTTTTGTTTGCTATTTTTTTGTTAATGGTAATTTTTTAGATTTCTTTATTTTTTAAATTTTATTTGTTATGTTTTCTAGTTAAGGTATTTATTTTGATTTTTTCTTCAAAACCTTGTTCAAATTTTGTATGATTTTTCAGTGTGGGCAATTGTTTTTATCTAACAGTTTTGTTTTGTCATTTTATGGTTATTGTTTCAAAATTTTGTATGGATTGCGGTCTCTGATTCAGAGCTTAACTTATAATATAAATCTTGATTCTTATTTAAAAAAAAAACCTTGAAATATTGTAAATTTAATATTTTTTTACATTTTGACACTGTTCTTCAATACTATTATCTTTTATCATGCCCCATTTCTTTTTGATTAGATCTGCTGCACCTTTTTCACCAATCATAATCGTGGGAGCGTTCAGATCCGAACATATGGGTTGCGGTATAACGCTACCGTCGACAACCCTTAAACTTTTAACGTCGTAAACTAGAAGATTGTTGTCTACTATCGCTGTAGGGTCGTCTTCAGGTCCCATTTTGCAAGTCGAAGTTTGGTGGAAGCCGGACGACGTCATAAACTCTACTGCACAACTCCAGTATCAGTCAGAGTCACATTGGAACTCTTTACACCCAGCGATGGGTTCATCGCACATCTTCAACTCAAATGGTTTGAGGGCTTCTGTTTTGATCATTTTTTGAATAAAGCGAATACCGAAAATCATCGTTTTCTTGTCTGTACCTTTGGAATCGCTGAAATGATTGGCATAGAATAGGGGACGATCGTAAGGGTCGTTTGATCTTAGCTTCATGTATCCTTTCGACTTTGGACGTATGAATTTAGGCAAAATCGAAATGGTTTTTTTGGTCATCAACGTTTTGTATAGTTCTTGGTAGGCGTTTTCTTTAAGTGCTATCATTTTTTGGCCGGCTTTCATCTGTTTGGACGCGATCGATGCTGGAATTAGATGTATCTCAAGATCCGGGTAGTTTGGGTTATCGGAATGATTTGAGGCTATGTATCCGATACTACTGACTACTGGTGCAAACGATAAGTGTTGACTTGAACCAAAAATATTTTTGGTTTCGCTATAATTTGTTTCGATTATTACATTAAAATATACCAGATGGTCGAATAAAGTTTGCCTTACTGGGGAATCGACTATGGGAACGATTTCTAGTTCAAGTAAATGATCTTTCAGATCCATACCAGATAACATCAATAGGGGCTAGCGAAAACTCCTGCCGAAAGCAGAACTTCCTTGTTTGCTTTTGCAATAAACTTCGTATCGTTTTTGATGTATTGGACTCCGTAAGCTTTGGCTGTGGTCGGATCAATCAAAATTTTGGTGACGCGAGCGCGGTCGATCACCTTCAAATATTTTCTACCTATGATTGGTTGCAAAAAGGCTGAAGCCGCACTGTGTCTTTTCTCGTTTTTTATGGTGGCGTAAATGTCGGAAAAACCAATCGGCTCGCCTGCATTTGGATCGATGTTTTTGTAACCTAATTCAACGCTTGCTTGAATGAAAGCTCTGCTGAGTTTGGTGCTTTCCGTTTTGTCACGCGTAAATATCCCCCAGATTTGTGATATCTGGAATCGGCGTCTTTAAAGTCGACATCTTGGGATTTTAAAAAATATGGTAAGAATTCTTGGTACGACCACGACCACCCTGGGTTCTTTGTACCGCTTACCTCTGAAGTACAACATGAAGTTGATGGCGGAAGTGCCGCCAAGAGTTTTTCCTCTGGGCCACATGAATTTCTGTCCGTGAGACAATTTGCAAGCGCGTTCTTGAGGTTGGGTTTTGAAGGCCCAGTTCTTCTCGGTGAATTGCAGAAACGGCGCCGACAATGGTGTTTTGGAGAAGTTGGTTTCGGGACCTCCAGCTTCAAGTAAGAGCACTTTCCAGTTGGAGATTTCGGAAAGTTTGTTTGCGAGAACGCTACCTGCTGATCCGGCGCCCACTATGATGAAATCAAATTCCACGGCTGAAACCGAGACGTAAGTTTTTAGGGTGGATAATTTGAAGGGACTTACATTCTTGGTCTTGGTCATTTTCTATTTTGAAGTCGTTATGGATGATACCCATGATTTTATTTTTTTCTTCTTAATTTTTTGCTTTGATTAACATAACAAAGGTTAAAACGAACAAGATTATCTGGAAGATGAACACTTAAATGGGATTTTATGTGATCGTTCTTAATTGTTTGACTATGATTGGACGAATTTGCTAGACTGAACTAAATTTGATTTTTTTTTAGCTTAATATTGTGAAATCTCCCAATGCTGTGAGAATTCGTTATTTATTAACAAGCAATTGTTTGTTTTGGAAAATTTTTAATAATTAAATATTACAAGAAATTTTTCTTGGTTTTTTATGTAAAATCTACTTATCATTGTTCTACAACTTGTCTGATTGTGTTATTGTGTGAATGAATGAATTGTATTTTTTTCTACGAAAATGTAATTGATACACTAATAATTTTATTTCCACCCAGGAGAGAGACTACCTTTCCATTTTTTTTTTGGTTTTGAAGGCTTTACTAATAATACTTTTCAATTCAAACGAGTTAAATTAAAATATCGAAATATTAAATTCTCAAATATTTAATATTAGAATTTACATAATTTTAATTTTAAATAAAAATATGGTCAATATCCATTTTACGAATTAGATTCTAGGAAATTTCACTTTTCTACACACACACTACTTATGTTTCCCGCCCACACAAAACCAAAACTCTCGTGATAAATTTTCCTCATTTTCATGTTAGGAATTAAAATTTTGTACATAATGGAATTTCATTTTATTTTTGTTAAACAATTTAAAATTTATTGTAAGAATTATTTAAAATTATGATAATAATTATAACGCAACTGATTATTATTCAAGAATTAAAATTTTGAACATTTTATTCAAGATTTAAAATTTTTATTCTTAAAATAAAAATAAATTGAAGTTATGTAATGTAAATAAATTTAATTCTCATTTTATTTCTTAAAATGAAAATGACGTTATAAATTTATCATTAGAATATTTCTTTTTGTTTGCACATAACGGATGTAGAAAAGTCAAATTTAATTCGGAATTAAAATTATATACATAATGGAGATTCAATTACTACTTTCTTTTTTAAGGAATTAAAATTAGAAATTTAATTCATTTTACTTTTGGAATTTAAATTATGTATTACATAATTGAAATGAAATAATGTGAACAAAATCGAATAATACTAGGTTATACCAATTAAAGAATTAAATGAAAATATAAATTTTTTTTAATTCTTATTTTGTTTCGTAAAAATGTTCTAATTATTGGGTTACCGTCTCAACCCCATCAACATTATTACTTCCGCATGAAGTAACGATCAGAATGCAAGAAGTAAATAACACAATGAAAACAAGCCCAATTAACAAACGCTGACACAGAAGGCAGCGTTTTACACGACCTCGCACTCGAAGCAAACAACCTACATATTTTGTCGTTTTCGTCATTGCTGCTTTTCGTTTTTCTTGCGAAAGCTGCGGTTTCAAGGGTTGTCGTTTGCTGCTGCGGATGCTTTTATGGATGTTGCTTACTTCAGAGGCGATTTGTGTCATGCGAGTGTTGATAAGACGCCGCACCTGGGCTTTGTAAGCTTCGTGAAGTATGTGTATGCGCCCATGGTACCTGTATGCGACAAGCAGTACTTCGAAGCTTAGGTCAGCAGTTGGGTGCGAGCTCGTTGCTCCAGCGATTCCTGTATTTAACAGGCGAAAGTGTCCGGAACCGGCGTCGCAAGCTTCATATCGTGTAGGCGAGCACGTTGCTCCAGCATAGGTGAACGATGAAGTCTTGGGCCTATTGAGTTCGGGGTGACGAATGTGTGTGTGTGTGTGTGGATGATGCAGCGTTTGTAGCGTTAGAGGGATGGTGCAGCGGTTGATGAGTTTGTTATATGATGCAGCGTATGCGGCGTTTCGTCTTTTGCGGGTCTTTTGTTGGGCAATGTGTGTACTCTATCAGCCTTAATTGATGTATGTTACATCTTCGAATGCGGGAGGAGAATGTCGGTGCCGGCGATGTCTATTGCGGATGCAGCGATGGCACTCGTTGTGTTGGCGGGTGTAGTCGTGGCAGGCTTAATGCTGTTGACGTGGTATCGTGGACGGGCGTGTTGTCAGGCGGCGGATGGGGCGACAGCGAGCGTAGCTGGCTCAGTAGCGGTCGTTTTCCCGTTCATGTCGTTAAATGTCGTAGGTGTATAAAAAAAGTTTGTGGTTATACTTGTTGTTGTATTGCCGGATGAATTCTTCCTCGAATGTTGGTTTTTCTCTGATTTTACATCACGTCGGAGTCATCACTGTGACGTCTAGGGTGTATACTAGACGCCGGTTTGGGTCAGAGAAAGAAATGGCGGGGTCTAATCATTTAGATGCGTTGATTATATTTCACTTACAGTAGCCGAGATGGAATATTTCCATTAATGAATGTGCTCGCGTACAGTGCTTGAACATACTCGAAGCGTACGAGATGCTGCGTTTGCAGTAATGAGGCGCCGCTCGTGTTACATACAGCTGTATGAATTGTTGACCGATTAAAGTGCTAGCAACGCAGTGCCGTGCTGACCACTGGTCAGCCTCGTGAACTTGTCGATGCTAAGTGTCGAACTTAACTGGACTCGTCACTATTAAATTAAACATATTAAAAATTCTAATTTTGTAATTATTTAATATTTTTGCTGAATTTTTCTGCCTACAAAAAAATTGCCGTCTTCTGATGAAACTTTGGGATTGTTTGTTGCTAGGATTATAAGAACTGGCTTACATTGACCACTATATAAAAATTGGGGGGGGTACAATCCTGATTTTGTAATTATTTAATTTTTTTAGTGAATTTTTCCACTTACAACAAAATCAGGGGGAGAGGGTAGCATCCTAATTTTGCAATTGCCGCTTCCTGACGACATTTTGGTGTAATTTATTATGATGGTTATAAGAACTGGTTTACAATGACTAATATATAAAAAATGTGGGGAGGGGGGTTACTATCTTGATTGCCGTTCCTGAAAAAACCTTGGGATTATTTGTTTCTAGGATTATAAGAACTGGCTTACATTGGCTAATATATAAAAATTGTGAGTGGGGGTACAATCCTGATTTTGTAATTATTTCATTTTTTTAGTGAATTTTTCCACTTACAACAAAATTTTCACTTCATGGCGGCTTTTTGGTGTTATTTGTTGCCAGGTTATAAGAACTGGTTTACAATTACCAACATAATAAGAAGTTTAGGAAGGGGGGCGATACCAATTCTAATTTTGTAATTATTTAATGTTTTCGCTAAATTTTTACTCTTACAAAAAAATGCCGCCTCCTGATGAAACTTTGGGATTATTTGTAGCTAGGATTATAAGAACTGGTTTACATTAACCAATATATAAAAATTGTGGGGGGGAGGATACAATCCTGATTTTGTAATTATTTAATTTTTTAGTGAATTTTTCCACTTACAAAAATTTTCGCTTCATGGCGGCTTTTTGGTGTCATTTGTTGCCAGGTTATAAGAACTGGTTTACAATTACCAACATAATAAGAAGTTTAGGGGGGGGGGGACATACAATCTAATTTTGTAATTATTTAATGTTTTTGCAAAATTTTTCCGCTTACAAAAAAATTGGCGTCCCCTGATGAAACTTTGGGATTATTTGTTGCTAGGATTATAAGATCTGGCTTACATTGGCCAATATATAAAAATTGTGAGGGGGGTACAATCCTGATTTTGTAATTATTTAATTTTTTTAGTGAATTTTTCCACTTACAAAAAATTTTCGCTTCATGGCGGCTTTTTGGTGTCATTTATTGCCAGGTTATAAGAACTGGTTTACAATTACCAACATAATAAAAAGTCTGGGGGGCATACAATCTAATTTTGTAATTATTTAATGTTTTTGCTGAATTTTTCTGCTTACAGCTAGCATTATAAGAACTGGCTTACAATGACCAACATATCAATAATCTGATTTTGTAATTATTTAATGTTTTTGTTGAATTTTTTCATTTACAAATAAATAAATGCCGTTTCCTGATGGCTTTTTGGGGTAATTTGTTAGCAGGATAATAAGTTTTTGCTGAATTTTTGCATTTAGAAAAAGAATGTCGTCTTGAACTTGCTTGCAATGACCAAAATATAGAAAATCTGGAGGGAGGGGGTTACAATAAAATTAAAAAAAAAATAGTTTTTCTAAACTATTTTAAAAATCAGTAGAGAACTCTAGAACTGTGCAGGGGGCATTGAGAACTCTACTATTTGTTTTTAATTTTTTAGATAGGGGGCTAACTCCACAGCCAGGATTCAGAGCTTTATTTAATTATTTTATGATTTCTAGGTTTTGCTTGGGGTATTATTTTTTTTCTACATTTTTATTTTTGAAAACATTAATTAACAAACAGATCTTAATGTCATCAGATGTAATCAATGTTTTTTGCATAGGAACTTCAGAATAAAATAACCGTTTTATTTTTATAGTAATACATATGACGTAGTTGACAAAAACATATTTCTATGAGACGACAATAGAAAAAGGTGTTTTTGTTACAATTTTAATGCTTCTTTTTTGTTTATTATGGTTTAAAGAGTAAGAGGTTTTTTTTAATTTGTTTTTAGATTAGTAAGATTTTTTTTTTGACTATTGATATTAATAATTGTTGTTTTTTAATAGTTTTGTTTGCTCTTTTTGTTAATGGTCATGTTTTTAGATTTCTTTATTTTTAAATTTTATTTGTTATGTTTCTGATTAAGGTTTTATTTTTATTTTTCTTTAAAACCTTTTTCAAATTTTATATGGTTTTTGAGTGTGGGCAATTGTTTTGTTTTGGTGATTTTTATGAGTTTTGTTTCAAAACTTTGAATGGATTGCTGTCTTTGATTCAGAGCTTAACTTATAATATAAATATTGATTCTTATTTAAAAAAAAATCTTGAAATATTGTAAATTTAATATTTTTACATTTTCACACTGTTCTTCAATACTATTATCTTTCATCATACCCCATTTCTTTTTGATTAGATCTGCACCTTTTTCACCAATCATAATCGTGGGAGCGTTCAGATGCGAACATATGGGTTGCGGTATGACGCTACCGTCGACAACCCTTAAACTTTTAACGCCGTAAACTAGAAGATTGTTGTCTACTATCGCTGTAGGGTCGTCTTCAGGTCCCATTTTGCAAGTCGAAGTTTGGTGGAAGCCGGACGACGTCATTAACTCTACTGCACAACTCCAGTATGAGTCAGAGTCATATTGGAACTCTTTACACCCAGCGATGGGTTCATCGCACATCTTCAACTCAAATGGTTTGAGGGCTTCTGTTTTGATCATTTTTTGAATAAAGCGAATACCGAAAATCATCGTTTTCTTGTCTATACCTTGGGAATCGTTGAAATAATTGGCATAGAATAGGGGACTGTCGTAAGGGTCGTTTGATCTTAGCTTCATGTATCCTTTCGACTTTGGACGTATGAGTTTAGGCAAAATCGAAATGGTTTTTTTGGTCATCAACGTTTTGTATAGTTCTTGGTAGGCGTTTTCTTTAAGTGCTATCATTTTTTGGCCGGCTTTCATCTGTTTGGACGCGATCGATGCTGGAATTAGATGTATCTCAAGATCCGGGTAGTTTGGGTTATCGGAATGATTTGAGGCTACGTATCCGATACTACTGACTACTGGTGCAAATGATAAGTGTTGACCTGAACCAAAAATATTTTTGGTTTCGCTATAATTTGTTTCGATTATGACATTAAAATATACCAGATGGTCGAATAAAGTTTGTCCTACTGGAGAATCGACTATCGGAACGATTCCTAGTTCAAGTAAATGATCTTTCGGACCCACACCAGATAACATCAATAGTTGAGGGCTAGCGAAAACTCCAGCCGAAAGCAGAACTTCCTTGTTTGCTTTTGCAATAAACTTCGCATCGTTTTTGATGTATTGGACTCCGTAAGCTTTGGCTGTGGTCGGATCAATCAAAATTTTGGTGACGCGAGCGCGGTCGATCACCTTCAAATTTTTTCTACCTATGATTGGTTGCAAAAAGGCTGAAGCCGCACTGTGTCTTTTGTCGTTTTTTATGGTGGCGTAAATGTCGGAAAAACCAATCGGTTCGCCTGCATTTGGATCGATGTTTTTGTAACCTAATTCAACGCTTGCTTGAATGAAAGCTCTGCTGAGTTTGGTGCTTTCCGCTTTTGTCACGCGTAAATATCCCCCAGATTTGTGAAATCTGGAATCGGCGCCTTTAAAGTCGACATCTTGGGATTTTAAAAAATATGGTAAGACTTCTTGGTACGACCACCCTGGGTTGTTTTTACCCCAACGGTCGTAATCTTCGGGGTTACCTCTGAAGTACAACATGAAGTTGATGGCGGAAGTGCCGCCAAGACTTTTTCCTCTGGGCCACATGCATTTCTGTCCGTGAGACAATTTGCAAGCGCGTTCTTGAGGTTGGGTTTTGAAGGCCCAGTTCTTCTCGGTGAATTGCAGAAACGGCGCCGACAATGGTGTTTTGGAGAAGTTGGTTTCGGGACCTCCAGCTTCAAGTAAGAGCACTTTCCAGTTGGAGATTTCGGAAAGTCTGTTTGCGAGAGCGCAACCTGCTGATCCGGCGCCCACTATGATGAAATCAAATTCCTCGGCTGAAACTGTGACGTAAGTTTTTATGGTGAAAGATTTTTAGTGACTTACCTTCTTGATCTTGGTCGTTTTCTATTTTGAAATCGGTTTGGATGATACCCGTGATTTTATTTATTAGTTCATCATGTTGTGCTTTGGTAAGCATAATCAACGTTAAAAACAAAGCGCTTATGATTTTCTGGAAGTTGAAGATTTAAAAGTGATTTTGTATGACCACTACTTACCATTGGTCTTCAATTTGTTGTTAATGAATTGATACAACTGAATCGAATCTTAACCACTTATAAGTAATAATTGTAAAATCCCTCAAGGCTGTGAGAATAAGTAATTGTTTTTTTTTTGTTTGTGTTTAATTTATTTGATATTTGCTTTTGTTTATGTATTATACAAATTCCGATGATTTAAACAAATTCGCATATAAAAGAAATAATAATTAAATGAGAAACTTCATATAATCTCAGAGTCAATTAGGTTTGTTTTAATTAAAAAATATTTAATTATCAACACATTAAATTTAAGCAAACAGTAAAAAAAATACGCTTACATTAACACTTTAATTCTAAATTTAATATCGCGTTTGAACGCAAATATGGGCGGTGAAAACGTAATCAATAGTAGATTATTTTACTAAAAGTTAAACAGTATAATCGTTGAGCTTAACAGCGAAAGAATTAAAGTCTGTATACTATTGGCGCGGAGTAATAAATCATAATTGCTTGGAATAATTCTTTATTTTCTTGTGAAAGCGGTACTTCTACGGTTAAGTAAAAACCAATAAATTCTAACCAAAATACCATCATGGTGCCGCTCTTGCAGCATATCGACCCATCTAGGGTCTGAGAACAATAGTTTAATCTGTGTAAACACGTTGCCATCAGCCCAGGTACTGACGAAACGAGAATCATAGCCGAAGTTGGTACCTACTTTACTGTTACATTCATAATATGACGTAACCGAGGTACCAACCTCTAAATAGTTGCTTTTAATGTTCAGACAGTAGAGCATAACAAACGCAGGTTATAAAATTTACGGGGAGATAATAAGAAGAAGATTCGAAAGCACGCTTTAGAAAAGGAAGAAGAACGGTGGATAACATTTACATTTTAATACAGATAATAAACAAAGGGGGGAAATGTATAAGCTTTTTCTGGATATAAAGGCATCTTTTGACAATATGGACAAAGCCAATCGTGTGGGAGGTTTGTTTTTAAGGAAAAGAAGTGAAGATTTGGTGAATGCAATTAAGAAGATGTATCAAGAAACGTAGAGTAGAATAAGAGTGAAAAGTGATTTGGGTGAGCATTTTTAGACGAAAAAAGGGTTAAGGATTGATGTCCGCTGAGCCCGAGCCTATTTTCATTATAGATCGATGATTAGGAGGATGAGTTAAAAGGAATCAAGGTGATTGGTAGAATAAAAATATGATTACTGGTATATGAAGATGATGTAGTGATGATGGCAAGAAATGAGAGAAGTAATGGGAGTAGTGAACTTTAAGGGCTAATCTGCCAATAACGAAAATAGTGTCATTTCAAAAAAGAAGAGGAAGAGGAAAAAAGAGACGTGAGGAAATAGAAAATGTGGATGAGTGGAAATATTTCGATTATAGAATTAGGTACGATAATAAAGATGAAGGACACATAAGGGAATTAGCTCAGATGGGAAATAAAATATTGGGACAAGGGTGGGGATTGGGAAAAAAAAATTTTGGAAAGGATATGGAAAAAGGAGGTTAACTCTTCGATAAGCTTGTAAAAAGCTTAATGATGTATGGGGCAGAGATATTGGGATGGAAAGAGTGGGAAACATTAGAGAGAGATATTGGAAAAGGACATTACAATTAGAGAGAGAAACACATGAGTATATGGTAGAAGAAGAAGAAGTAGAAAAGATTACAGTAGAACGGATGAAAAGTTCGATGAGATATGAGGAAGAGATAGAACGTAGAAGAGAAAAAGTAAGAGATAAATATGTTTAGGATAAAACATGGACAGGAGGAGAGAAGGTTATACTATGAAAGAGTAGACTATGCAAGGGAAGAAGTGGAACGGTTTAGGGAGAAGGGAGGAATATAGAAGAGGAAATAATAAGGAGGGACAAAGATACCCAAATACAGGAACGGACAAAATAGTAAATATAATAAAAAATATAAGGGTTTAATAACTAAGCAGATACTGAGATATCTAACGGATGAAAGGAATATACAGGAGAAAAGGATGATAGCGAGATTTCAATGGGGATTGAAGGATAAATATAAGTATTGGTTGGATGATGAAAATAGGAAATACAAACTGTGTGGGAAAGGTTGGAAGGAAAGTGTTATTAGGTGAAAGAGGATAAGGAGCGGATTTGATGAGCGAAGTGCTGGAGAGAAGGTAAATATTGAGGGGAGGAATTTAATTTAAATTGTTTATTAATGGGTAACCTAATTTTTTTATCTCCTTCCCCATATTTTCTTTTTTTTTGTAATTCATTTCTTTAACCCCTCCCCGTTTTCACTCCATCTTCTTTCCTCTCCTTCTCTCCACATTTTCATGTATCCTATCCGGACTCTTTTCTTCTCCTTTTCAATTTTTTTCATTTCATCCGTATTCTCCCTTGTATATCTCTTTCTTTGTCATATAAATTTTTGTCCGAATCGGTTTTCTTTTTCCTTTAACTTTTCCAATTTTTCTTCCATGCTTCCCACTTTTACTATTATTACTCCATTTTTGTTTCTGTAGTATCTTCTAATTTTTTTCCATTCCCATCTTACTTTTCAACATTTCTTCCACTTGTCTCAATACTTCTCCTTTTCCTCCTTTTATTTTTTTTTCATGTTGTGAATTCTTCTCTCTAAGCTATCTATCTTTTCCTAAATTTCCTTAAACCTTTCTTCCAATTTTCATTCATTTTTACAATTTCTGGATTTCTTCACTTGCTTTTATCGACCTTATTTCTTTCAACAATTTTAGACAAAGTTCTCTTAGTCCAACGTCTTCCTGTGCATCTTTATTTTTTGTTGATCTTTCCATCTTTTTACTTTTTCTAAATATCTCGTAGATTTTATTCTCTGTCCTTCTTTTCCTTGCTTTTGACTCTCTTCCTTCCAACGTTAAACATTCGCAATTATGGGATTGTACCTTCGCAGATTTTTTATATGTTACCTACTCATTATAAGCTAGATCTTATAACCCTGGCAAAAAATTAACCCAAAGTGCCTGCCGTCAGGGGTTGACAATTTTTTACAATTTTAAGTACAGAAATTTTGCAAAAGAAATTGACAAATCGCAAAAACGGGGTTGTACCCTCGCAGATTTTTTATATGTAGGTCCTTGTTTTTCCGTAATTATAATACACAACATAATACATCACAAAATACCGTCAAGGGGGGGCAATATTTTATAAGTGCAAAAATTAAACGAATGAAACTGAAAAATCTTAAAAACGGAATTATACCCCGCAGATTATTAATATGTTGATCTTAGTAGCCCAGCCTTTTTTGTAGCCCTTTCAACAAACTACTCTAAAGTGCTGACAAGTGGTGGCAATTTGTACCGTCGGCACTACAATTACTGACGTATATACATCTGCTGGGGTTCAATATGAATTTTAAATTGTTTTATGTTTAGTCGTTTCCTGACAGCATTGAGGTACTTTATTGCAAGAGTTATAAGAACTGGGTTTGGCAATTTTTACACTTGGAATAAAAATAGCCACCCCAGACAGCAGTTTGGAGCAATTTGTTGCTAAGCTTGCAAGAACTCCTTTACAAGGATCAACATATAAGAAATATGCGTGGGTACAATCCCATAATTACGAATGTTTAATGTTTTTGCTGAATTTTTACAATTATAATAAAAATTTCCATCCTCTGACCTCACTTTGGGGTAATTTAAACCCCAGGTTAGAAGAAGTGGTTTACAATGACTAACATATAAAAAATCACCGGGGGTACAATCCCATAATTGCGAATGTTTAATGTTTTTGCCGAATTTTTACAATTAGAATAAAAATTTCCATCCCCTGACTTCACTTTGGGGTAATTTAAACCCCAGGTTATAAGAAGTGGTTTACAATGACTAACATATAAAAAATCACCGGGGGTACAATCCCATAATTGCGAATGTTTAATGTTTTTGCCGAACTTTTACAATTAGAATAAAAATTTCCATCCCCTGAACTCACTTTGGGGTAATTCAAACCACAGGTTATAAGAAGTGGTTTACAATGACTAACATATAAAAAATCACCGGGGGTACAATCCCATAATTGCGAATGTTTAATGATTTTGCCGAACTTTTACAATTAGAATAAAAATTTCCACCCCCTGACCTTAATTTGGGGTAATTTAAACCCCAGGTTATAAGAAGTGGTTTACAATGACTAACATATAAAAAATCAGCGGGGGTACAATCCCATAATTGCGAATGTTTAATGTTTTTGCTGAATTTTTACAATTAGAATAAAAATTTCCATCCCCTGACCTCACTTTGGGGTAATTTAAACCCCAGGTTATAAGAAGTGGTTTACAATGACTAACATATAAAAATCACCGGGGTACAATCCCATAATTGCGAATGTTTAATGTTTTTGCCGAATTTTTACAATTAGAATAAAAATTTCCATCCCCTGACTTCACTTTGGGGTAATTTAAACCCCAGGTTATAAGAAGTGGTTTACAATGACTAACATATAAAAAATCACCGGGGGTACAATCCCATAATTGCGAATGTTTAATGTTTTTGCCGAATTTTTACAATTACAATAAAAATTTCCACCCCCTGACTTTACTTTGCGGTAATTTAAACCCCAGGTTATAAGAAGTGGTTTACAATGACTAACATATAAATAATCACCGGGGGTACAACCCCATAATTGCGAATGTTTAATGTTTTTGCCGAATTTTTACAATTAGAATAAAAATTTCCATCCCCTGAACTCATTTTGGGGTAATTTAAACCCCATGTTATAAGAAGTGGTTTACAATGACTAACATATAAAAAATTACCGGGGGTACAATCCCATAATTGCGAATGTTTAATGTTTTTGCCGAATTTTTACAATTGGAATATAAATTTCCACTCCCTGACCTTACTTTGGGGTAATTTAAACCCCAGGTTATAAGAAGTGGTTTACAATGACTAACATATAAAAAATCACCGGGAGTACACTCCCATAATTGCGAATGTTTAATGTTTTTGCTGAATTTTTACAATTAGAATAAAAATTTCCATCTCCTGAACTCACTTTGGGGTAATTTAAACCACAGGTTATAAAAAGTGGTTTACAATGACTAACATATAAAAAATCACCGGGGGTACAATCCCATAATTGCGAATGTTTAATGTTTTTGCCGAATTTTTACAATTAGAATAAAAATTTCCATCCCCTGACCTCACTTTGGGGTAATATAAACCCCAGGTTAGAAGAAGTGGTTTACAATGACTAACATATAAAACATCACCGGGGGTACAATCCCATAATTGCGAATGTTTAATGTTTTTGCCGAACTTTTACAATTAGAATAAAAATTTCCATCCCCTGAACTCACTTTGGGGTAATTCAAACCACAGGTTATAAGAAGTGGTTTACAATGACTAACATATAAAAAATCACCGGGGGTACAATCCCATAATTGCGAATGTTTAATGATTTTGCCGAACTTTTACAATTAGAATAAAAATTTCCACCCCCTGACCTTAATTTGGGGTAATTTAAACCCCAGGTTATAAGAAGTGGTTTACAATGACTAACATATAAAAATCACCGGGGGTACAATCCCATAATTGCGAATGTTTAATGTTTTGCTGAATTTTTACAATTAGAATAAAAATTTCCATCTCCTGAACTCACTTTGGGGTAATTTAAACCACAGGTTATAAAAAGTGGTTTACAATGACTAACATATAAAAATCACCGGGGTACAATCCCATAATTGCGAATGTTTAATGTTTTTGCCGAATTTTACAATTAGAATAAAAATTTCCATCCCTGACCTCACTTTGGGGTAATATAAACCCCAGGTTAGAAGAAGTGGTTTACAATGACTAACATATAAAACATCACCGGGGGTACAATCCCATAATTGCGAATGTTTAATGTTTTTGCCGAACTTTTACAATTAGAATAAAAATTTCCATCCCTGAACTCACTTTGGGGTAATTCAAACCACAGGTTATAAGAAGTGGTTTACAATGACTAACATATAAAAATCACCGGGGTACAATCCCATAATTGCGAATGTTTAATGATTTTGCCGAACTTTTACAATTAGAATAAAAATTTCCACCCCTGACCTTAATTTGGGGTAATTTAAACCCCAGGTTATAAGAAGTGGTTTACAATGACTAACATATAAAAAATCACCGGGGTACAATCCCATAATTGCGAATGTTTAATGTTTTTGCTGAATTTTTACAATTAGAATAAAAATTTCCATCCCTGACCTCACTTTGGGGTAATTTTAACCCCAGGTTATAAGAAGTGGTTTACAATGACTAACATATAAAAATCACCGGGGTACAATCCCATAATTGCGAATGTTTAATGTTTTTGCCGAATTTTTACAATTAGAATAAAATTTCCATCCCCTGACTTCACTTTGGGGTAATTTAAACCCCAGGTTATAAGAAGTGGTTTACAATGACTAACATATAAAAAATCACCGGGGGTACAATCCCATAATTGCGAATGTTTAATGTTTTTGCTGAATTTTTACAATTAGAATAAAAATTTCCATCCCTGAACTCACTTTGGGGTAATTTAAACCACAGGTTATAAAAAGTGGTTTACAATGACTAACATATAAAAATCACCGGGGTACAATCCCATAATTGCGAATGTTTAATGTTTTTGCTGAATTTTTACAATTACAATAAAAATTTCCACCCCCTGACCTCACTTTGGGGTAATTTAAACCCCAGGTTATAAGAAGTGGTTTACAATGACTAACATATAAAAAATCACCGGGGATACAATCCTATAATTGTGAATGTTTAATGTTTTTGCCGAATTTTTACAATTAGAATAAAAATTTCCACCCCCTGACCTTACTTTGGAGTAATTTAAACCCCAGGTTATAAGAAGTGGTTTACAATGACTAACGTATAAAAAATCACCGGGGGTACAATCCCATAATTGCGAATGTTTAATGATTTTACCGAACTTTTACAATTAGAATAAAAATTTCCACCCCTGACCTTAATTTGGGGTAATTTAAACCCCAGGTTATAAGAAGTGGTTTACAATGACTAACATATAAAAAATCAGCGGGGGTACAATCCCATAATTGCGAATGTTTAATGTTTTTGCTGAATTTTTACAATTAGAATAAAAATTTCCATCCCCTGACCTCACTTTGGGGTAATTTAAACCCCAGGTTATAAGAAGTGGTTTACAATGACTAACATATAAAAATCACCGGGGGTACAATCCCATAATTGCGAATGTTTAATGTTTTGCCGAATTTTTACAATTAGAATAAAAATTTCCATCCCTGACTTCACTTTGGGGTAATTTAAACCCCAGGTTATAAGAAGTGGTTTACAATGACTAACATATAAAAATCACCGGGGGTACAATCCCATAATTGCGAATGTTTAATGTTTTTGCCGAATTTTTACAATTACAATAAAATTTCCACCCCTGACTTTACTTTGCGGTAATTTAAACCCCAGGTTATAAGAAGTGGTTTACATAGACTAACATATAAATAATCACCGGGGGTACAACCCCATAATTGCGAATGTTTAATGTTTTTGCCGAATTTTTACAATTAGAATAAAAATTTCCATCCCTGAACTCACTTTGGGGTAATTTAAACCCCATGTTATAAGAAGTGGTTTACAATGACTAACATATAAAAATTACCGGGGTACAATCCCATAATTGCGAATGTTTAATGTTTTTGCCGAATTTTTACAATTGGAATATAAATTTCCACCCCCTGACCTTACTTTGGAGTAATTTAAACCCCAAGTTATAAGAAGTGGTTTACAATGACTAACATATAAAAAATCACCGGGGGTACAATCCCATAATTACGAATGTTTAATGTTTTTTCTAAATTTTACAATTACTAGAATAAAAATTTCCACCCCTTGACTTCACTTTAGGGTAATTTAAACCCCAGGTTATAAGAAGTGGTTTACAATGACTAACATATAAAAAATCACCGCGGGTACAATCCTATAATTGCGAATGTTTAATGTTTTTACCGAATTTTTACAATTAGAATAAAAATTTCCATCCCCTGACTTCACTTTGGGGTAATTTAAACCCCAGGTTATAAGAAGTGGTTTACAATGACTAACATATAAAAAATCACCGGGGGTACAATTCCATAATTGCGAATGTATAATGTTTTTGCTGAATTTTTACAATTAGAATAAAAATTTCCACCCCCTGACCTCACTTTGGGGTAATTTAAAACCAGGTTATAAGAAGTGGTTTACAATGACTAACATATAAAAAATCACCGGGGGTACAATCCCATAATTGCGAATGTTTAATGTTTTTGCTGAATTTTACAATTACAATAAAATTTCCACCCCTGACCTCACTTTGGGGTAATTTAAACCCCAGGTTATAAGAAGTGGTTTACAATGACTAACATATAAAAATCACCGGGGATACAATCCTATAATTGTGAATGTTTAATGTTTTTGCCGAATTTTACAATTAGAATAAAAATTTCCACCCCTGACCTTACTTTGGAGTAATTTAAACCCCAGGTTATAAGAAGTGGTTTACAATGACTAACGTATAAAAATCACCGGGGTACAATCCCATAATTGCGAATGTTTAATGTTTTTGATGAATTTTTACAATTAGAATAAAAATTTCTACCCCTTGACCTCACTTTAGGGTAATTTAAACCCCAGGTTGTAAGAAGTGGTTTACAATGACTAACATATAAAAAATCACCGGGGGTACAATCCCATAATTGCGAATGTTTAATGTTTTTGCCGAATTTTTACAATTAGAATACAAATTTCTATCCCCTGACCTCACTTTGGGGTAATTTAAACCCCAGGTTATAAGAAGTGGTTTACAATGACTAACATATAAAAAATCACCGGGGGCACAATCCCATAATTGCGAATGTTTAATGTTTCTACTGAATTTTTATACTTAGAATATAAATGCCATTCTTTGGGGTAACTTGTTACTAGGGTTATAAAAACTGGGCTACAATGACCAACATATAAAAAATCTGTGGGGGTACACTTCAATTTTTAAATTAAAATATATTTTATTTCAAATCCAAATGTAACTTCACGCCGGTTACTGTTTGTGGTTTCTATAGTTTAAATTTTAATGGATTTATTTTTTCTTTTGTTTATTTTTATTTTAGTTTTTATTTTTTATATTAGTTTGCTGTTTTTAGCCGGTAAAGCTTTATTTTTGTGACTTCTTGTATTTTAATTTTTATTTCATGGAATTTCTACTTATTTTTTGGATTTTGGTTTTCTTTATGGTTTTAATGTTCTCTTTTTACTTCTATTTTTGTTTTTGATTATTTTTATTTGTATATATTTGCTTAAAATAATTTCTTATCTTTGTTATGGTTATTGAGTTCGAGCTTAATATTTCACTGTCTTATGACTTTTGAGATTTTTTTTATGGTTTTAAAAAATGGTTTTTGAATCAAATTATACATTTTTTTTTCTTTCTAGTTTCACCCGCTTCGGTCTCGAAGGCTACGGGATTTTTTATTCTATCAAATTACATTATCGTGAGAACTAGTTGAGTAAATCGCTTTCGAATTAAACTTTAAACGATGCTAGGACTAATTTTATTAAAATCTAACTAAATCAATGCCAATAATCCTTGATGAGATCCGCCGCCTTTTCTCCGATCACAATCGTGGGTGCCTGGATGTGTCCCGTAATACTCACTGGAATGACACTAGCGTCGGCGACCCTCAATTTGTGGACGCCGTAAACGTTCAGCTTATTATCGACGACCGCATCTTTGTCGTGATCGGGTCCCATGCGACACGTGCCGCTTTGGTCGTCGTGACTTGTCGAAATGTGCCGCACCGCGCACTTCCAATAATCATTCGTGCCGAACTCGTGCTCTTCGCATCCGATCAAAGGCTCCTCGTACAAGTGCCCGCCGAGTTTTTCGAAAGCTTCGGAATCGGTGATCGCAATCGCTTCCTTGATGCCTTCGACCATAGTCTTGATGTCTTCGTCGTCGGCGTCCGAAAACTGATTCAAGTCGATCAAAGGTCGATCCAATGGATCTTTAGAGTGAAGTGTAACTGAACCAGTTGATTTAGGATGCGTAACGGTAACTATAATTTGGACTAAATCATGACCTTCTAAAGGCTTAAGGGCATGGGCGTACATTTCGTCACTTATACGCCAGTTTAAGCGATCGTTCTGAGCGTTGTAGTGCAACTTGGGCGAGAAGAGCAATTGGATGTCTGGATAATGTGCCTTATCTTTCGAAGCCTTGGTCTTGATGAAACCGACCGCTTCGGCGACAGTTTTTGTGAACGGACCTTTACCGCTCTTCAAGTACTGGGTTAAATCTTCTTCGTCGTTGGATTCGTGATGTGTGGAGTTCATTATATAGTGGAGGCCCATGAATGCTACCCGATTCTTCAAGTGTTTACCTACGCTGAGCTCATGCACTAACGGGATGTCGTGCTTGTGTAATTCCTCTTTAGGACCGACTCCGGAAAGCATCAACAATTGGGGTGTTGTACGCACCGGCGGTTAAAACGACCTCCTTCTTTGCCTTGGCAACATGGAGTTGACCGCCGTGCAAGTACTTAACACCAACCGCTTCTTTCGTGTGTGGATTGATGATGACCTCAACGACTTGACTAAGAGGACTGATCTCTAAGTTATGTCTGTCCTTGACGGGCATCAAGTAACCTTGCGCCGTACTGTGCCTTTTCCCCCATTTTGTAGTGAACTGCAGACGCGAATATCCTAGTTGTTCCTTGCCATTGTAGTCCAAATTATTCGTGTGGAACGCGTCCAACAAATGCGTTACGTGTTGGGGTTTTTCGACATGGACCGGTCCGCCTTGGTTATGGTACTTCTTGTCGAAATGTTCCAGATGTGCGTTTTCCGATTTCTTGAAGTACGGAAGTACGTCCTCATAACACCACCCGTCGTTGCCTTGATCCGCCCAGATGTCGTAGTCGCGCTTGTTACCTCTGGTGTACAACATCGAGTTGATCGCAGTCGAACCTCCAAGAGCCTTACCCGCCGAGCAACCGCATCTCTTGTCTTTCATACCTGCAAGAGACATCGTTGTTTATGGACGCATTAACTGCAGATTATCTCACCTAAGCACCAGGTTTTTTGTGGTACGCTCGTGTACCCCCAGTTATACTTCGTGCGTTGCAAATACGGAGTCAAGGCCGGGACTTGGGTGTAGGGCGTCTCCAAGTCTCCAGCTTCTAACAGAAGAATATTCCATTCGGGCACCTCCGATAGTCTGTTGGCGAGTACGGATCCCGATGTTCCCGCACCCACTATGACGAAATCGTACTCTATGCGAAAACGAAAAAATTAGGGTGCGTTTTAAAAACGAAGGTTCGATTTACCTGAGGTGTGCGTCTCATTGTTCTTGCCTACATCATGACGGTTGCGATGATCGTGGTCTCCTCCGGCCGACTTCTTCAGTTCGTGAATTCCTTCGGCAAACGTTTGTATGTAGTCGTCGGTGAGAAGGAACGGCGACGCCTGAGATTTTAACACGTGCACCAGTACCAAAACAAGAAGCTGAGGAGCTTGCATATTTTCTGCGGGCGTTCGGAACGCTGTAACTCCTTTTCTTTTGTCTCGACCTATTTATTGAGCCAAGAACTTCCTTTCTAATGTGAGGATAAATGATAAAGAAAGAAAATCGATGAACATAAATTGGTTATTTTTTGCCATGTCATTTAGCTTTGATTACTAATCTGGGTTATTATGTGGTAATGACACGCCTTTACCGCGTTCGGTTTTTCTGTCATGAATTAATGATGAGTTCTTCGGTGGGTGAACCATCATCGTTTTTTGTTTGGATCTGTGGTGTAAGGTCAACTAAGACAACAGAAAATAGTCGATCTGCGTCGCTTCCGTTATTTTATACGGTAGCCTTGGTCTATAAGGAATTTCTGCACTACTCTCACTTTCTATTTTGAGGTAAAACCGTTAATGAATGCATTCTTAAGGGTGACAAGCCGTTTTGTGGCACAAGGAAATGTTAAAAACAACATTCATTTTGGGCGACCTAACGATTCATTGTCTTCGGGGACGCTGACGTTAGGTTATTGTGTTATGTTAATGAACAGTTAAAAAAAAAGGGTTTTAATACGTTTTTCTTTGTTCCAGGTGTTGATTTGCTACACTAGTGGTAAGTCCCAAAAAAATCTGATAGCAAATAAGTACGCCGTAAATCATAGCCTACTACGATATGTTTTTATGGCACATTTTGCATATTTTGATAATACTAGCGTATGCAACACGTTCTTGAAAAATGAAACTTGTTTTTAATTAGTTTTTGCGTTAATTACGTACGTGGTCTTTATGAATATGCAACATTTTCACCTTCACCAAGTATCATTAGTTTAAGCATTGATTTATAGTAAAGCTTTAAGACTCAAGTTCAAGTTCAAATTTGTAGAAAATTACAAAATGTTTGTTTGTGTTAACAATTTGTTCAATTTTGTCTAAAATGTATAAAAATTGGTTGGGTTTAGAACAAAATTATATTTTGTATCAAAAATCTTAGAACGTCTTCATCAAATATTTTTATGAAAAATTGGCAAACATGTCAGTAAAATGTTTGAAGTTGTTCTAATGCATTTAACACATGGATGAATATACTAAGGTTTTAAGTAAATGAGAGGTTGTGACGTTTATTTCTTGTCTTGTTCACAAAAAAATTGTATGATTAATCAACCTATCAAATCAGGGAATTAAAAGTTGACAAACATGTCAGTAAAGTGTTTGAAGTTGTTCTAATGCATTTTACACATGGATGAATATACTAAGGTTTTAAGTAAATGAGAGGTTGTGACGTTTATTTCTTGTCTTGTTCACAAAAAAATTGTTCAAAAATTGTTTGATTAATCAACCTATCAAATCAGGGAATTAAAAGTTAACAAACATGTCAGTAAAGTGTTTCAAGTTGTTCTAATGCATTTTACACATGGATGAATATACTAAGGTTTTAAGTAAATGAGAGGTTGTGACGTTTATTTCTGGTCTTGTTCACAAAAAATTATACAAAAATTGTTTGATTAATCAACCTATCAAATCAGGAATTTTAAAAGTTGGGAAACATGTCAGTAAAGTGTTTCAAGTTGTTCTAATGCATTTTACACATGGATGAATATACTAAGGTTTTAAGTAAATGAGAGGTTGTGACGTTTATTTCTTGTTTTGTTCACAAAAAAATTGTACAAAAATTGTTTGATTAATTAACCTATCAAATCAGGGAATTAAAAGTTAACAAACATGTCAGTAAAGTGTTTCAAGTTGTTCTAATGCATTTTACACATGGATGAATATACTAAGGTTTTAAGTAAATGAGAGGTTGTGACGTTTATTTCTAGTCTTCCTCACAAAAAATTGTACAAAATTGTTTGATTAATCAACCTATCAAATCAGGGAATTAAAAGTTGACATAATGTCAGTAAAATGTTTCAAGTTGTTCTAATGCATTTTACACATGGATGAATATACTAAGGTTTTAAGTAAATGAGAGCTTGTGACATTTATTTCTTGTCTTGTTCACAAAAAAATTGTACAAAAATTGTTTGATTAATCAACCTATCAAATCAGGGAAATTAAAGGTTGGCAAACATTTCAGTAAAATGTTTCAAGTTGTTCTAATGCATTTTACACATGGATGAATATATTAAGGTTTTAAGTAAATAAGAGGTTGTGACGTTTATTTCTTGTCTTGTTCACAAAAAAATTGTACAAAAATTGTTTGATTAATCAACCTATCAAATCAGGGAATTAAAAGTTGACAAACATGTCAGTAAAATGTTTCAAGTTGTTCTAATTCATTTTACACATGGATGAATATACTAAGGTTTTAAGTAAATGAGAGGTTGTGACGATTATTTCTTGTCCAGTTCACAAAAAAATTGTACAAAAATTGTTTGATTAATCAACCTATCAAATCAGGGAATTAAAAGTTGACAAACATGTCAGTAAAATGTTTCAAGTTGTTCTAATGCATTTTACACATGGATGAATATACTAAGGTTTTAAGTAAATGAGAGGTTGTGACGATTATTTCTTGTCCAGTTCACAAAAAAAATTGTACAAAAATTGTTTGATTAATCAACCTATCAAATCAGGGAATTAAAAGTTGACAAACATGTCAGTAAAATGTTTCAAGTTGTTATAATGCGTTTTACACATGGATGAATATACTAAGGTTTTAAATGAGAGGTTGTGTCGTTTATTTCTTGTCTTGTTCACAAAAAAAATTGTTCAAAAATTGTTTGATTAATCAACCTATCAAATCAGGGAATTAAAAGTTGACATAATGTCAGTAAAATGTTTCAAGTTGTTCTAATGCATTTTACACATGGATGAATATACTAAGGTTTTAAGTAAATGAGAGCTTGTGACATTTATTTCTTGTCTTGTTCACAAAAAAATTGTACAAAAATTGTTTGATTAATCAACCTATCAAATCAGGGAAATTAAAGGTTGGCAAACATTTCAGTAAAATGTTTCAAGTTGTTCTAATGCATTTTACACATGGATGAATATATTAAGGTTTTAAGTAAATAAGAGGTTGTGACGTTTATTTCTTGTCTTGTTCACAAAAAAATTGTACAAAAATTGTTTGATTAATCAACCTATCAAATCAGGGAATTAAAAGTTGACAAACATGTCAGTAAAATGTTTCAAGTTGTTCTAATTCATTTTACATGGATGAATATACTAAGGTTTTAAGTAAATGAGAGGTTGTGACGATTATTTCTTGTCCAGTTCACAAAAAATTGTACAAAATTGTTTGATTAATCAACCTATCAAATCAGGGAATTAAAAGTTGACAAACATGTCAGTAAAATGTTTCAAGTTGTTCTAATGCATTTTACACATGGATGAATATACTAAGGTTTTAAGTAAATGAGAGGTTGTGACGTTTATTTCTAGTCTTGTTCACAAAAAAAATTGTACAAAAATTGTTTGATTAATCAACCTATCAAATCAGGGAATTAAAAGTTGACAAACATGTCAGTAAAATGTTTCAAGTTGTTATAATGCGTTTTACACATGGATGAATATACTAAGGTTTTAAATGAGAGGTTGTGTCGTTTATTTCTTGTCTTGTTCACAAAAAAAATTGTTCAAAAATTGTTTGATTAATCAACCTATCAAATCAGGGAAATTAAAAGTTGACAAACATGTCAGTAAAATGTTTCAAGTTGTTCTAATGCATGGATGAATATACTAAGGTTTTAAGTAAAAGAGAGGTTGTGACGTTTATTTCTTGTCTTGTTCACAAAAAAATTGTACAAAAATTGTTTGATTAATCAACCTATCAAATCAGGAAATTAAATGTTGACAAACATGTCAGTAAAATGTTTCAAGTTGTTCTAATGCATTTTACACATGGATGAATATACTAAGGTTTTAAGTAAATGAGAGGTTGTGACGTTTATTTCTTGTTTTGTTCACAAAAAAATTGTACAAAAATTGTTTGATTAATCAACCTATCAAATCAGGGAATTTTTAAAAGTTGGGAAACATGTCAGTAAAGTGTTTCAAGTTGTTCTAATGCATTTTACATGGATGAATATACTAAGGTTTTAAGTAAATGAAAGGTTGTGACGTTTATTTCTTGTCTTGTTCACAAAAAATTGTACAAAAATTGTTTGATTAATCAACCTATCAAATCAGGAATTAAATGTTGACAAACATATCAGTAAAATGTTTCAAGTTGTTCTAATGCATTTTACACATGGATGAATATACTAAGGTTTTAAGTAAATGAGAGGTTGTGACGTTTATTTCTGGTCTTGTTCACAAAAAAATTATACAAAAATTGTTTGATTAATCAACCTATCAAATCAGGGAATTTTTAAAAGTTGGGAAACATGTCAGTAAAGTGTTTCAAGTTGTTCTAATGCATTTTACACATGGATGAATATACTAAGGTTTTAAGTAAATGAGAGGTTGTGACGTTTATTTCTTGTTTTGTTCACAAAAAAATTGTACAAAAATTGTTTGATTAATCAACCTATCAAATCAGGGAATTAAAAGTTGACAAACATGTCAGTACAATGTTTCAAGTTGTTCTAATGCATTTTACATGGATGAATATATTAAGGTTTTAAGTAAATGAGAGGTTGTGACGTTTATTTCTTGTCTTGTTCACAAAAAATTGTACAAAATTGTTTGATTAATCAACCTATCAAATCAGGGAATTAAAAGTTGGCAAACATGTCAGTAAAATGTTTCAAGTTGTTCTAATGCATTTTACACATGGATGAATATACTAAGGTTTTAGTAAATGAGAGGTTGTGACGTTTTATTTCTAGTCTTGTTCACAAAAAAATTGTACAAAAATTGTTTGATTAATCAACCTATCAAATGAGGGAATTAAAAGTTAACAAACATGTCAGTAAAGTGTTTCAAGTTGTTCTAATGCATTTTTACATGGATGAATATACTAAGGTTTTAAGTAAATGAGAGGTTGTGACGTTTATTTCTTGTCTTATTCACAAAAAAATTATACAAAAATTGTTTGATTTCTCAACCTATCAAATCAGGAAATTAAAAGTTGACAAACATGCCAGTAAAATGTTTCAAGTTGTTCTAATGCATTTTACACATGGATGAATATACTAAGGTTTTAAGTAAATGAGAGGTTGTGACGATTATTTCTTGTCTTGTTCACAAAAAAAATTGTACAAAAATTGTTTGATTAATCAACCTATCAAATCAGGGAATTAAAAGTTGGCAAACAAGTCAGAAAAATGTTTCAAGTTGTTCTAATACATTTTACACATGGATGAATATACTAAGGTTTTAAGTAAATGAGAGGTTGTGACGTTTATTTCTTGTTTTGTTCACAAAAAAATTGTACAAAAATTGTTTGATTAATCAACCTATCAAATCAGGGAATTAAAAGTTGGCAAACATGTCAGTAAAATGTTTCAAATTGTTCTAATGCATTTTACACATGGATGAATATACTAAGGTTTTAAGTAAATGAGAGGTTGTGACGATTATTTCTTGTCTTGTTCACAAAAATTGTACAAAAATTGTTTGATTAATCAACCTATCAAATCAGGGAATTAAAAGTTGGCAAACATGTCAGTAAAATGTTTCAAGTTGTTCTAATGCATTTTACACATGGATGAATATACTAAGGTTTTAGTAAATGAGAGGTTGTGACGTTTATTTCTAGTCTTGTTCACAAAAAAATTGTACAAAAATTGTTTGATTAATCAACCTATCAAATGAGGGAATTAAAAGTTAACAAACATGTCAGTAAAGTGTTTCAAGTTGTTCTAATGCATTTTACACATGGATGAATATACTAAGGTTTTAAGTAAATGAGAGGTTGTGACGTTTATTTCTTGTCTTGTTCACAAAAAAATTATACAAAAATTGTTTGATTTCTCAACCTATCAAATCAGGAAATTAAAAGTTGACAAACATGCCAGTAAAATGTTTCAAGTTGTTCTAATGCATTTTACACATGGATGAATATACTAAGGTTTTAAGTAAATGAGAGGTTGTGACGTTTATTTCTTGTCTTGTTCACAAAAAAATTGTACAAAAATTGTTTGATTATCAACTTATTAAATCAGGGAATTAAAAGTTGACAAACATGTCAGTAAATGTTTCAAGTTGTTCTAATGCATTTTACATGGATGAATATACTAAGGTTTTAAGTATATGAGAGGTTGTGACGTTTATTTCTTGTCTTGTTCACAAAAAAATTGTACAAAAATTGTTTGATTAATCAACCTATCAAATCAGGAAATTAAAAGTTAACAAACATGTCAGTAAAGTGTGTCAAGTTGTTCTAATGCATTTTACACATGGATGAATATACTAAGGTTTGAAGTAAATGAGAGGTTGTGACGTTTATTTCTAGTCTTGTTCACAAAAAAATTGTACAAAAATTGTTTGATTAATCAACCTATCAAATCGGGGAAATTAAAGGTTGGCAAACATATCAGTAAAATGTTTCAAGGTGTTCTAATTCATTTTACACATGGATGAATATATTATGGTTTTAAGTAAATGAGAGGTTGTGACGTTTATTTCATGTCTTGTTCACAAAAAAAATTGTACAAAAATTGTTTGATTAATCAACCTATCAAATCGGGAAAATTAAAGGTTGGCAAACATATCAGTAAAATGTTTCAGGTTGTTCTAATTCATTTTACACATGGATGAATATATTATGGTTTTAAGTAAATGAGAGGTTGTGACGTTTATTTCTTGTCTTGTTCACAAAAAAATTGTACAAAAATTGTTTGATTAATCAACCTATTAAGTCAGGGAATTAAAAGTTGACAAACATGTCAGTAAAATGTTTCAAGTTGTTCTAATGCATTTTACACATGGATGAATATACTAAGGTTTTAAGTAAATGAGAGGTTGTGACGTTTATTTCTTGTCTTGTTCACAAAAAAATTGTACAAAAATTGTTTGATTAATCAACCTATCAAATCAGGGAATTAAAAGTTGACAAACATGTCAGTAAAATGTTTTAAGTTGTTCTAATGCATTTTACACATGGATGAATATACTAAGGTTTTAAGTAAATGAGAGGTTGTGACGTTTATTTCTTGTCTTGTTCACAAAAAAATTGTACAAAATTGTTTGATTAATCAACCTATCAAATCAGGGAATTAAAAGTTGACATAATGTCAGTAAAATGTTTCAAGTTGTTCTAATGCATTTTACACATGGATGAATATACTAAGGTTTTAAGTAAATGAGAGGTTGTGACATTTATTTCTTGTCTTGTTCACAAAAAAATTGTACAAAAATTGTTTGATTAATCAACTTATCAAATCAGGGAATTAAAAGATGACAAACATGTCAGTAAAATGTTTCAAGTTGTTCTAATGCATTTTACACATGGATGAATATACTAAGGTTTTAAGTAAATGAGAGGTTGTGACGTTTATTTCTTGTCTTGTTCACAAAAAATTGTACAAAAATTGTTTGATTAATCAACCTATCAAATCAGGGAATTAAAAGTTGACAAACATGTCAGTAAAATGTTTTAAGTTGTTCCAATGCATTTACACATGGATGAATATACTAAGGTTTTAAGTGAAAGGTTTGGACACATATTTTATGTCTTGTTTACAAAAAAATTATTCAATCTGCCCTCAAATTAGGGAATTAAAAATCGGCAAAAATGTCAATCAAATATTTTTATTTTTATTGAATGATATTGAAAGACGAATACAACACCGATTTGATAGAAAATAAAAAAAATTATTTTATATAGAAACCGTTTGAATATCCGTCTATACTCAGTATACTATTGGCGCAGAATTATCGAATCTTCCGTATTGCAGTGGCGTAGGTACCTGATACGTTTTGAAAATCATATTTTTAGTAGGTAAATATATTATAATAGTAAAATCTACCTTGATATGAATTATTATGTGGTTATATGTTATTTATTTTATTTGTATAGTAGATCACATTACAAATTTTACTTCTTACGTATTATATACGATTATGTTTGTATCTTGGTATAATACTCACATCTACGGCTATGATTCTCGTTTCGTCAGTACCTGGGCTGATGGCAACGTGTTTACATAGGTTAAACTATTGTTCTGAGACCTTAGATGGGTCGATATGCTGCAAGAGCGGCACAATGATCGTATTTTGGTTAGAATTTATTGGTTTTTACTTAACCGTAGAAGTACCGCTTTCACAAGAAAATAAAGAATTATTTCAAGCAATTATGATTTATTACTCCGCGCCAATAGTATACAGACTATAATAAATCACTGAATAAAAAAATTGGTAAACATGTTAGTCAAATGTTTCAAAATGTTCTAACAAATAAACCAAAGGAAAGGAACACCAACTGCAGCGTCTATTTGGTGCAGTTTTTGGTGTTTTTCTGTTGGTTAACAAATAAACGTCAAAACGTCTTGTACGTCAATATTCGTTAGAGTTCTTTCGTGTGTGTTTTTTATGCGTTTTTAATCAAATATAAAATTTGGATGGTGATCAGTACTTTACAGTACTCCATGGTCAACAAGCAAAACATGTTGTTCCCTAAATTACTTCTTCGGTTTTCGGACCCGGTCATCATGACCCTCCCGTACAATTAAGAAAAAAATTACCATACGAATAAATAAATAAATAAACGCATCTTACACATAGATGAGTATACTAACGGTTCTAGGTGAAAGGTTGGGACACCATATATCGTATCTTGTTTACAAAGAAAATTGTACAAAAACTGTTTATTAGATTAATCAGCGTATCAAATCTCGGAATTAAAAATTGGCAAACATGGAATGATATTGAGAGATGAATACATCACTGTTTTGGGTAAAAAGTAAAAAAAAAAAAAATTTATTTTATATTCAAACCGTTTGAATATCAGTCTAACAAATCAGTGAGTAGAAATATTGGCAAACATGTTAGTAAAATGTTTCAAATTGTTCTAATGCATCTTACACATGGATGAATATACTAAGGTTTTAAGTGAAAGTTTTGACACATATTTCATATTTTGTTTACAAAAGGAAATTGTAGACAAATTGTTTGATTAATCAACACTCTAATCAGGGAATTAAAAATTGGCAAAAATGTCAATCAAATATTTTTTAATTTTATTGAACGATATTGAAAGATGAATACAACACCGATTTGGTAAAAGTAAAAAAAATTATTTTATACAGAAACCGTTTGAATATTCGTCTAATAAATCGCTGAATAAAAAAATTGGTAAACATGTCATTCAAATGTTTCAAAATGTTCTAACGCATCTTACACTGGATGAATATACTAAGGTTTTAAGTGAAAGTTTTGACACATATTTCATATTTTGTTTACAAAAGGAAATTGTAGACAAATCGTTTGATTAATCAATACTCAAATCAGGGAATTAAAATTGGCAAAAATGTCAATCAAATATTTTTTATTTTTATTGAATGATATTGAAAGATGAATACAACACCGATTTGGTAAAAGTAAAAAAATTATTTTATACAGAAACCGTTTGAATATCCGTCTAATAAATCATTGAATAAAAAAAATTGGTAAACATGTCAGTCAAATGTTTCAAATTGTTCTAATGCATCTTACACATGAACGAATATACTAAGGTTTTAAGTGAAAGTTTTGACACATATTTCATGTGTTGTGTACAAAAGAAAATTGTAGACAAATTGTTTGATTAATCAGCACTCATATCAGGGAATTAAAATTGGCAAAAATGTCAATCAAATATTTTTTATTTTTATTGAATGATATTGAAAGATGAATACAACGCCGATTTGGTAAAAAGTAAAAAAAAATCATTTTATACAGAAACCGTTTTAATATCCGTCTAATAAATCGCCGAATAAAAAAATTGGTAAACATGTCGGTGAAATGTTTTAAAATGTTCTAACGCATCTTACACATGGATGAATATACTAAGGTTTTAAGTGAAAGTTTTGACACATATTTCATATTTTGTTTACAAAAGAAAATTGTAGACAAATGTTGGATTAATCAGCACTCAAATCAGGGAATTAAAAATTGGCAAAAATGTCAATCAAGTATTTTTTATTTTTATTGAATGATATTGAAAGATGAATACAACACCGATTTGGTAAAAAGTAAAAAAAAATTATTTTATACAGAAATTGTTTGAATATCCGTCTAATAAATTATTGAATAAAAAAAATTGGTAAACATGCCAGTCAAATGTTTCAAAATGTTCTAACGCATCTTATACATAGATGAATATACTAAGGTTTTAAGTGAAAGTTTTGACACATATTTCATATTTTGTTTACAAAAGAAAATTGTAGACAAATTGTTTGATTAATCAGCGCTCAAATCAGGGAATTAAAAATTGGCAAAAATGTCAATCAAATATTTTTTATTTTTATTGAATGATATTGAAAGATGAATACAACACCGATTTGGTAAAAGTAAAAAGAATTATTTTATACAGAAATTGTTTGAATATCCGTCTAATAAATTATTGAATAAAAAAAATTGGTAAACATTTCAGTCAAATGTTTCAAAATGTTCTAACGCATCTTACACATGGATGAATATACTAAGGTTTTAAGTGAAAGTTTTGACACATATTTCATATTTTGTTTACAAAAGAAAATTGTAGACAAATGTTGGATTAATCAGCACTCAAATCAGGGAATTAAAAATTGGCAAAAATGTCAATCAAATATTTTTTATTTTTATTGAATGATATTGAAAGATGAATACAACGTCGATTTGGCAAAAAGTAAAAAATCATTTTATACAGAAACCGTTTGAATATCCGTCTAATAAATCGCCGAATAAAAAAATTGGTAAACATGTCGGTGAAATGTTTTAAAATGTTCTAACCCATCTTACACCTGTTTGAGTATACTAAAGGTTCTAAGTGAAACCTTCGAACACATATTTTGTGTTTTGTTCACAACTTACAAAAATTGTTTGATTAATCAGCGCACAAATCAGGGAATTGAAAATTGGCAAAATTTTAGTGAAATATTTTTTCATTTTTTATTGAATGATATTGAGGGATGAATACATCACTGCTTTTGGTAAAAAGTAAAAGAAAAAGTTTTATTTTATGCGGAAACCGTTTGAATATCATTGAGTCAAAAAATTGGCAAACATAACAGTAAAATGGTTCCAATAGTTTTAACGCATCTTACACATGGATGATATTTTATATGAAAGTCGTTTGAATATCAGTCTAACAAATCAGTGAATAGAAAAATTGGCAAACATGTCAGTAAAATGTTTCAAATTGTTCTAATGTTTGTTACACATGGATGAATATACTAAGGACACATGGTTCGTGTCTTGTCCACAAAAACAATATTGTTCGATTAATCAGCGCATTAAATCAGGGAATAAAAATTGGCAGAAAAGTCAGTAAGATATTTCTTCATTTTTTATTGAATGATATTAAGAGATGAGAGATAAGTAAAAAAAATTAGTATACGAAAAATGTTTGAATATTAGTTAATTGGCAAATATTTCAGTTAAATGTTTGAAATTTTTCTAACGAATCTTACACAAGGATGAGTCTACTAAGCTTAGGACACACAACTTGTGTCTTCTTCACATTTCTTCAACGCACCAAATTGTCTAAGATGTCAGCAAAATTTGCTTATTTTGAGATAACTACATTTTTTGTGATTTGAACAAATTTTTAGTGTTTCAAAACCAACCCCTCAAATTCGTGAATACAAAATTGGCAAACATTTCGTCAATTTTTTATTTTGCAAGTTACATCTTGTTGATCGTTTCAATTACGGGACATTTAGGTTAAAAAAAATGTTTGCTTGTTATAACATCAAATCTGCAAATAAAAAAATTGGCAAACATGTAAGTAAAATGTTTTTGAGTATATATAAATTAATCAAGGTGGTGATGAATCTTTGAAATATCGGATGTTCACTAACGCTGCATTTGTTTTAATCATTCGTTCTGTCTGGTTTCGAACTTTTTTAGATTTCAGGTCCACGTTGGTTTCATTCATGATATTAGAGATGTCAAGCACGTGGTTCACATATCATTAAAAAATAACTTGATTTCAAGGCACGTACAGTCTGAAGCCAGTCAGTCAGTAATTAATGTATAGGAATAGAGTAGCTAAAACTGCTCTGGCCTCAACACTAACGGAGAAGTAACTTAAGGGTCTGTTTGGGACCTCTTTTGCACATGAGACGTACTTAATTAATACTTCGATAGTTAATCAGTCAGTTTTTTCTGTTGTCAGTTAATGTCTACTAATCGAACAGTTACTTCATACGGTCAGTTGACCTTCCCATGAATTTCAGTGCTCGATAAGTTTTAGAGTTCTGTCATGTTGTTATAGTTTGTTATTGTCGAAAATTTATTTTAAAAGACTTTTTTAGTCGTTTTGAAGCACCACCCGATAGCTAGTGTCGGTAAGGGATTGTGGGTGATTTTTAGTGATGTGGTGGTAGAAAAGATGGTTCAAAACGAAGGGGCGTCACGCTACATTTGTAGTTACCAGTCGTAAGCAGAACAGACTTAGAACACAAAGAAACAAACTGATAACGCAAGAAACATAATTTACCGATATAGAGCTTGCGTCACAGACGAAAATACATACCACTTAAATTTACAGCAAGTAACAATAAGACAATTAACCCTTTCAAGCCCAGTGATTCCATTTGGAATCGTGTCGTTTTAACTTGCTTACGTTTCAAACCACATACAATGCATTGCAGTTCTTTGTATTATCGTCAAATCTACTCATTCACAGAGGTCTCTGACACATAAAAGACATCTGTAACTCATTTTACCTTTTACAACATGCGTTTGATGTTCTGAGTTACCATTGCTTACATTGTGCTAGTACCCGCGGTTTTTTATTATTTTAAAATTTACTGAAAAAAATATTTTCGAGGCCATATATTTTTATTGGTAGGTAAAATGTTTATTGTATGAACTAAATCAAACTAAATGTTAAAAACACGTCGAAAACCTGTAAATAAAACACCTTCTTTCTGTGATGCCAAGTGGCGTCATTGAGCTTCAATGAATAAATTCAATTTGTGTTTCTATTGTTGACTAGAACATTTTTGTAACAAATTTATTTTTATTTTTCAACTCATTCCGAATTATGGTTTAATTTTTTTCTATTCAGGTAAAAATGGCAATGTCGCGACAAGGTTTGACGGAAGATGAGGTACGTCGTTTACTGCTTTTATTAGAAGGTGATATTTCTGACGTAGATATCGAGTCAGCGGTGAAGATGATGAACTTTTACGGCATCAAACTTGACAAACAATAAAATTCTCCCTCTACATCTGTACCTGTGAACGGTGTCGATGTAGAAGTGGAAAACGTAGATAGTGAATATAGTTCCGAAGATGATTTGCCATTGGCTAATTTAAAAGTTGGATATCAGATAAAAAAACGAATAAAAAAATACATACCATTGGCAGCAAAAGATTTGGAAAGCATAAGTGCAGATTGCTACCCAATGTTTTCTGATCCACCTCACCCTGAAATGACGCCGTTAAATTACTTCAAACAATTGTTTGATGATAATTTGATAGACCATGTAGTTACTCAAACTAATTTGTATTCTGTAGAAAAACAGGGATTTCAGTAAACACAAACAAAGAAGAAATTGAGCAATTCATAGGATGTCATATTTTGAGTGGTGTTGTAAAAATGCCCAGTTATAGGATGTACTGGGCTGAAAGTTCTAGATACAGCCCAATTGCAGACATCATGTCTAGGAACAGGTTTGATAAACTGAGAAATTTTTGCACCTCAACGACAATTCCCAATTGAAGACGCGCAACGATCCTGAATACGACAAACTTTTTAAAATTCGTCCTATAATTGAAGCAATTAGAGCAAATCTTCGTAAAATAGAACCAGAAGAGCACAATTCGGTAGACGAAATTATTATTCCATTCAAAGGACGGAGTTCTCTAAAACAATTTGTTAAAAACAAGCCACACAAGTGGGGCATAAAGATGTTTGCTCGTGCTAGTTCTAACGGAATTATCCATGATTTTGAAATTTATGTTGGAAAAGGGACAGTAAAAGAAACGTCAGAACTTGGAATAAGTGGTGATATTGTAATGAGGTTATGTCAACATTTGCCAAAACACCAAAATTTCAAATTGTACTGCGACAATTGGTTTACATCCCCGAACTCTTCAGGCAGTTGAAAAATATTGGAATACATTCAACTGGGACAGTCAGAAGTAATCGACTACATTGCGGTAGTTTAAAAACGACCAAGTTTTAAAGAAAGAAGGAAGAGGATCTTTTGATTTTCGAACGGAAGCAACAAGTAATTTGACTGTAGTCAAATGGTTTGACAATAAATCTGTTCATGTCCTTTCTTCTTGTAAAGGAGTGTATCCTATTGAAACTGTGCAACGATGGAGTGTTGGTGATAAGCGATTTATAGATGTACAACGTCCTGGTGTAATCAAGCATTACAATAGCTTCATGGGTGGAGTTGATCTCCATGATATGCTTGTAGCATTATACCGCATAAATTTTGTAGTGAAAAGGTTCTACTTAAGAATTTTTGGAATTTGGTCGATATGTGTATTGTGAATGCATGGCTCTTATACAGACGTCACATGTCACAAAGTGGTCAGAAAAATTGGAAAAGCCTTTTAGTTTTTAGATCAGAAATTGCACACGCACTTCTGAGGGCTAGAAAAGGAGCAATTATTCGCAAAGAGGAAGACCATCGTCCACAACATCATCACCATCATCAACACCACCACCTTTCAGGAAGTATACTAAAGTTCCAGCTCCAGTAGACGACATGAGATATGATGGATTCCAACATTTCCCAATACATATTGAGCCGAAAAAAGGTGCCGATTATGTATTAAAGCATATTCGAGGGTGATGTGCGAAAATGTCAGACACCATTGTGTTTAACTAAAGACAAAAACTGTTTCAAACTTTTTCACAACAAATAAATGTTTTATTTAAATACATATCGTAAGCTCAATGATGCCACTTGGCATCATAAAATTTTCGTTTGTAAAAATATTTTTTCTGTTTTTTAGTAAACATGTCTTATTTAACATACTACCAAATACATTTCAGCCCAATTAATTTTTTTTTCCCGAAAACAAGAATTTGGGCCGGAAAGGGTTAAGAAATAAATTACGACAACATTACAGATCGTATCACAGACACAACAATATTGCGCTTTTTTCCAAACGAAAAAACTACTACAGGCAACACCACGTTTGAATAGTAAGTACCCTAATTATTCTAGTACGAATTTAATTCCAAACAAGTTAAGTTGATTTTCCTAATTATAGCTGCTTAACCGTGAAAGTTATTTAAAGTAATACTGAAACATTGGCGCAAATATATGTAAAACCGTTTTGTCGAGAGGCCTCGCGATCACAAAGTTTATCACAAAAGACTATAATTATGAGTTAGTGGAGAATTAAACTGATCGATTTCTACAACACAAGTTTTAAAACTATACGCATAAAACACAAATAACTTAAAAACTAAGTTACTTAGTTGTCATATTGTTTTATTTGCTGTGCGGGAACGACAAGTGCTTCAAATAAATTTCCAATTGATACGGATACAGGAAGAACGAAATTTGATCGGTTAACTACTGGTTGATGTGGTCACGACGGACAGGTGGAAGGCCGCCAGATATGATAAGTTACAGTCGTTCTTTTGTATTGAAGTCACGATAACTTTTGCCGTGTAGGTGTAAGGGTTTCTTCGGTAGAAATTCTTAAAGAGGATATTAAAATGGCGCTTGCATAGATAAGAAGAAATCGTTTTACTTACGATACCTTATAATTGATTAAATAATTGGTGAATTTTACTTAATCAAAAAAAGTACTTCATCTGTAGCAATAATGAGGATCACGTGGTCGAAGCAACTAACGATAAATAAAGAAGTGGACTTTCTAAAGAACGGATTCTACTCAAGGAGGAAATTGATTTCCGCGCTCTCTATCTATCGAATAAAATAGCAAGTAAACAAGTTTTATTAAGCTAAATATTCGTAATCGATAGAAAAAAACCGTCACAATGTATGCCATAGATTACTATTTAAGTGTGTTTTTTTCTGGGAAGTAACTCAAGGTTTTGTTTTTGGGTATTATTTTAGTGTTCAGAAAATTCAGTTAATATCGTTGCTCATGTCCGGACTACTTCATTTTTGAATAGTTGTTATTAAAATATTTTATTGAAGTTTGCTAAATTTTATACAACAAGCACTAATTGCTATTATTAAGGAGATTATCAATAAACTAAGTAAGTGTTAGAAGTACATGGAACGTTTATTTTTACCCATAGTAGGTTGCCAAGATAAGCTGTGCAGCTTTTTTCCCGACCGCATACGCAGGAATATTAGTGTGCGATGACAATGTGATTGGAATGATACTTGTATCCGCAACTCTTAAATTTTTAATTCCGCGCACCTTCAGTTCGTGGTCGACTACAGCTTCAGGATCGGTATCGTTACCCATTTTGCAAGTAGATATTTGATGATGCAAGGTTGACGAGATGTGCCTCAATGCGCATTCCCAATAAGGTTCCGTGTCGAAAATCAAATGTTTACAACCTGGAACCGGAACGTTACGTATGGTGGTATTATATATCTGAAGCGCTGGTGCGCTGAAAATTTTTAGTCTCGGCAATTCCATCCAGAAACGCTCTCAAATCATGTCCATCCGGATCGGTCAAATAATTTCCGTACAGCTTGGGCGGATCCATAGGATCTTTTGATCGTAGCTTCAACTTACCGTACGATTTAGGGTGGAGCAACATGGGGAAAACTCCGAAAGCCCACTTGCCGTGCAGCGGTCTCCACAGTGCATCGTAAACTTCGTCGGATATTCGAAACATTTTTCGAAAAGTCAAGTCGTAGTCCGAATGTAGGTGACCGGCGATGATGATCAGCTCCATGTCGGGATAATTTTCTGTGTACGTCGCAACCGAGGTTTTGAAAAACACCAGACCCTCTACACCTCCTATGGAAGTAATTGGCCCAACCCCAAATAACAGCCAACTTCCGATGGTAGTCAACGCCTGAAAAAACAGCAACACAATCGGCTGATTGACGGTGAAGATTAGACCCAAGAAAGCGACGTGATCGTACTGGAAGATTTTTGATAACCGGTATACCTAACTCGGTTAATTGATTTTGAGGACCGATGCCAGAAAGCATTAAGATTTGGGGGGAATGAAAAGCTCCTGCGCTTAATATTACCTCCTTCCTCGCATATGCTTTATAAGTAATCCCGTTTTTAACGTATTCGACACCGTATGCCGTCTTGGTGTTCGTATTGATAAGCACTTTGGAGACGTGCGAGTTCAGACTGATCTTCAAGTTGTTGTTTCGGCGAATGGGTCTTATGAACGCTTTTTCTGCGCTCCATCTGCGTCCGTTTTTTATGGTACCTTGAACGTAAGACACTCCAATTTGCGATTGTCCATTGTAGTCTATGTACGTGTGTCCAACTTCTTGGGCGGCTTTTACCGTAGCATCGATTGCACCGGTTCTGTATGGTACGTCCTTTACTGGAAGAGGACCACCAGAACCACGATAACCAGCATCGCTTATACTGATCTGCGCGTCTTCCAATGCTTTGAAAATTGGCAGCATATCGTTGAAAGACCAACCCGGTAGGTTCGCAGCCGCCCAACGATCGTAATCGAAAGCACTACCTCGAATGTGAATCATAAAGTTGATGACGCTCGTACCACCCAGAACGCGTCCTCTGGGCCAACTCATCAGTTTGTCCTTCAAACCTACAAGAAATTGTTCAAACTGAGGCTAAGAGAATGCGTAAGCTTACCCAAACAAAAGTTGGGCTGCTTCTCCATAACATAATTCCAATTGAGGGGCGTGAATTGTAGAACCGAAGCAAAAAACGGCATTTCCGAAATTAGCCATGGTTCGCCTCCGCTCTCTAGAAGTAGTACTTTGATGTTTTGGTTTTTGACGAGTTCGTTTGTTATTACTGAACCTGCTGACCCAGATCCGACTATGATGTAATCGTACGTTGCGTTAGGAACTGTAACGTCGAAGTGTTAGTTTTGGGCAGTTTTTAAGCTAAACTTAACCTTGGAGGTTACCAAGACCGATATTTATGTCTGCGTCTATGTTGTCATTCAGTAGATCTTCATAATGTTGAACAAAATCGTTTATTGTGCAATCACAAAAGAAAACGCGCAACAAAGAAAATATTGCAAAAATACATTGTTTTGTCTTCATTTTTCAACACGTATGTACATGAAAAACTTGTGGGGAAATGTATTTATTCTGTTCATTTGTTAGCTTTTCAGTTCTGTCAGTTATAAGTGATAAGATAGTAAACAATTTTCTGTGTACATATTTCAATAAACAAAAAGGTGTACGACTTTTAAGGTCGTCTTGTTTGAGTAAATAAACACTCTATTCTGTACGTAGTACTTCTTTACTAATTTTTTGAAAATTTCCTAAACGTATTTTTTGCAGTT
The DNA here is from genome assembly GCA_030710515.1 of Abscondita cerata. Lineage (NCBI taxonomy): Eukaryota > Metazoa > Arthropoda > Insecta > Coleoptera > Lampyridae > Abscondita > Abscondita cerata. Next base: position 71,357 of record JALBCR010000744.1, on the reverse strand, counting down.
TTCTCAGCTTTTTAATTTTTTTGGTTTCTCTATAAATTGTTTGAAAATTTTTGAATGATTTTTTAAGAAACAGTTTTTTTAAACGTTTTGACCAAAAGAGTGTACATGGAGATTTTTGAGAGGCTTTGATCAAAGGCTACTGCCAAAAAGGAACTGAAATGTTTCGAAAGGACTTCTTATTTCACTGTCCATATTGGGAATGTCAAGGGACGAAGCTTTAAGTTTAGGCAATTTTGAGTTTTGTTTGTGAAGAAAGGCAGATCCTCTTCTCCATAAGTCTCTCCGAGCAACTCTTCTAAACAGCAAATCACCAAGATGTTTTTTTAGGTAAATGGCGCCAAGTAACTAAGGAAGATCTTTGCTGAATCTCAGCAACGCGGTTACACACCAAGATTGTTAATAGATTTAGGCCATCCTAGAACTATAGTTAAATCGGACCAGCCTGTTTGAACTTGTTCGAGAAGTTTAGATAGAAGCTGGGCTCACCATAATTCAAGTTTTGAAAGAGTAATAGGTTTTATGGTGCAACCTTACCCTTTGCCTTCAAATTCTTGACAAATAAGACGACGAGGAATGTTAAGAACGGTAAGTCAACCACTTTCATTTAATATGACTTGGTACAGGATCATATCAGGTCAACTTTTCCAGCCAAAATTATTGAAAAAGGGATGTATTAGGAGATGAAGACCAAGAGGATCCAAAATTTGAGAAATTTGCGACTAAATAGAGTGTTTCATTAAGAAATACCCATAGTAACCTTAGAGTGTTGATGTGTTCATGTTCGTCAAAATTAAAAACACCATGGCGAAGATCATCTTTGGGAGCATTAACCAGAACACTGCGATCGTTCGAAGCTTGAAACATGCTGAACGTTAAACATTAGTTCAATCAAGCAATTAAACTTTATTCCCTGTTTTCATTTTCTTCATTTTCATATTTTTTGCTCTCTCCCTTTTTTAAATATGCAGGATATCTTCTAATATTATTTTTATTATATCTTCTGTTATGCTTTCCTTCTTTAATTTTTGTTCTCCTCTCCTACTTCTGATTATCCGTATCTCTTTCTTTTTATTTCTTCTGTCACATTCCATTCTCTCTCTCTCTCTCCTCTCGACAGCTTCTCTTGCATATTCCCCTTTTCATAAAATAGTCTCCTATCTTTCTGACATCCATTTATTTTTCTCTCCTTAACTTGTTTTCATGCTGCTTGCAGTTTCTTACATTCTTCTCTTTCTCTCTTACTCTCTTAGTACCTCATTGCCATCTTCCCTACGGTTATTCTATTTTTTCCAATTTCATCTTTATCTCTACTACCCATGTATACTAGCGTCTCCTTTTCCATTTTCAGACTCCATTTTTTTCTCTTCATTTCCAAATCTCCGCTCCATATAACATAACAGTTTTTACGAGTTTTTCTCATACTTTTCGAATACCTTCTCCCCCAAACCCTACACTTGTCCTACTTTACTATTAAATTTTTTTGTCCTTCATCACTATTATTATACAGGATTGTCAGCTAAGCGCGCGTCGGTCTATAGCTCCTAAACCAATGAGGTTAGGAATTTCGTTTATATGTCAATCTATTTGTAAGAGTCTATTTTTGTAAAATAGTTCACAGGGGGTTCCAAATAAGTGTGACGATATGAAAGTCATTTTTATTAATGAGACACCCTGTATTTTTTTGCATATTTCGGTTCACCCATGCACTCTATCAATTGCCGAAAATCTACTAGTTCTGGCATTTTAGGAGAAATAAATAAAAAAATGGAAAAACATAAAATTTGCGGACTGGAAATAAAAAATTTAAAAATTTCAAAATAATTTTTTTGGCTCACGGTTTGATATGGATTGAGTTGCGAAAGGTCTAAAGTTACTGTCAACCTATTAACATTTTGTAAATTTTGTACAGGGTTTCCAAAATTATGGCCGAAACATGACAAACTTCAAACCAATTTTTCTCGCGTTTTTCAAAAGAAACCCCCTGTATATTTTTTCACCACTAGATGTAGAATTGAAAAATGAGTCTTTTTTGTATTCGTAACTGTACTCAAATTCTTGACGGTTTTCTAGATATTTACGAAAAACCATTTATTTTACTTACTTTTTCCTTACATTTCTTCTTTTTTCTTAAAATATTTCAGTATATTTTTCTTTTTCTCCACCCTCTCATAGCTCTTTTGGCCTCTTTTTTCAATTCTCTACATTCTCCCCCACCCTTATTTTTTCCCTTTCTACCATTGTTATTTACTTGATACTTTTTCATCTTTACCTTTTCTAAGAATTTAGTTTCTTCCATTTCTTCTTTATATATTCTACCCTCCATATTTTTTCTCTTTCTATATTTTCTTTTACTTCTTTTTCTCATCACCTCTTATTATTATCTTCTCTTTCTCTGTCTCTCCTATTATTTCTTCAATATTTGTTCTTGTTTTACAAACAGATAAAAACTTATATCATTTATTTCGGTTTTCAAACACCGGAAAATAAAGCAAACAACAACAAGCAGCGCGAATATTTACAAACTAGCCTTTCTAACTACTACCCTCTTGCTCTACTGTTTATGCAGCCCAAAGCGATTGCGGGCAACGTTCTGGTAGGGAACGGAGGGGAGAATTAGGTAGTCGGCGTACTGGGAAGAAATAGTGACACTAGCAGGTAGGGTTGGATTAACGTGTCACACCATAAAAACATTCTCTTCTTGCTTACGGAATGGAAAAAGAAAGTGAACTTTAACCCTATAAAAGAGCAATCTTAAAAATAAGTCTTCGGTCAACAGGAACTAAATAAATACATTATAACAGAACGAGAAGAAGTAAAAAAAGAACTAAATAATTACAATATAATCTTAACTCAAACGGGGTCGGATCGACAGCTGCTTCTAGTCCCCGTCTAGGTTTGCATCTGCAGTTGCGCGACATCATCTCCTGACGCAGACACCTCGACCAAACGACCACGGGCAGGTTCCGGCAGGGGGTGCGGCGATGGCAAAATTTCTGCATCGACAGATCTTTTCATCGGTGTACGTAGGCGACTTGGGTTTATCTGTGGAAGCTGACGCCTTGTTGTTAATGTGTTGTTCCGACATCTCTACTACGAAAACGGTACCATTTCGATTATGGTAGGATTTCAAATTCTTAGTTTAGATTAGTTAGGGAAAACGACGGAACTTTTGTGACGGTGTTAGGACCGGTATATTTAGGTGCTAGTTTAGTGGCAAACCGGTCGATAGCGGAAGACTGAGGACGATCTCTTTTAAAAACGTTCTGAACTACACAACACTCTCCTTGTCGACGTAGATTATAAGCTTCGAAGTATTTGGCGATATCCCGGTACACCTCCAGTAATAGCGATTTGTAATCCGGTCTGTGGTTTTTGTTATAGGTGTTCTTCACCAATGCTTGGGATTGACGGCGTACATCGGTCATCTTATTATTATTTCGTCGGCACCGTTCCGTTGATTCGGTAGGTAAGACCTCAGAGGGGTCATCCGGTATGGTAGACGTTTCATGCGCTTTACTTTTGTTTTGGGTGTTAATGGGCATGCTTTGATTATCATAGAACACCAGTCTCGAACGGAAGTTCATGTGCAGATTTAGGCGGCTAAGGAAACCCATTCAGCTCGTATTAATCAACGCATTTACTAGGTGGTCACCTATTTTTATTATGTACGGAAGGTTGTCGTTACGATAGGGCTTAGTGGTTGTTTGGAATGGGGATGCACGAACAATTCTTGGACATAACGCCGCGTCTTCCGCAACGCGAACAAAAGATAATTTGTTGGTTTCTACACTGACTGTGGCAATGGCGAGTTCTTCCACATCTCCAGCAGAGACGGTTGTTTGAAACAAGTATATGATTGGTCGGTAGATTCTCGACAGTTCTAGTTCTGCTGGAGGTGATGGTGTCAGAGGTATGGTAGCTCTCCCAATATAAGCTGAACATGATTCGGTGGCGGAATACTTTCATATTTATTAGTGTCTTATTAGGTCGGTTACAACCGCGACGTCGTTGCGCCAGATATATAACTGGGCCACAGGTTTCCATACCGGATTCCCCTTTTCTTCTGAACCCTGCGACCAATCTCGACTTCCAATTCGATGCAATCGTCAGCAGGTAAAAAAAATAAACCATATTGGCGTCGTTTGAGTCTCCCAGCAGCTCAATTATTTGGATTATTACGAGCGTTGTCGGTTAGAATTTCCGGGAGTTCTGGTAGGAGCATGTCCCGGGTGAAGTAGTACTGCTCGTAGGCTTCATCTATGCGTCCTAGGAACATTACAGGATCGGTTCTTTAGTTAAAAATGAAACCCTTTATAAATCTTAACTTACTCTCGCCGGGTATGATCATATGTGTGTTGGTCGACTAGAATTGGCGGTTAACGGGTGTTCTTCCGCTATCTGTTGTGGCGGTTTTCCGGACTGGATGAAAGTGACGAACTTTCTTCGCATTCCTCCTACGTTGTCGGCCTATTTTAATCCGAACTTGGTCATTTCTTCGGCGAGCTGCTCTTTCTTCAGTAGGTACATCCATTCCATTTGAGGATCAGCGAATTATAATCCTACTGTCGTACTTCCTTTGTCACTGTCGGATATTGGGGTAGACGTAAACCGAAAACGGAACGTCAGATCGGTTTGTAAAGAGGCGGATCGTGCTGCTGGAATCCGTCTTCGGATATTTCCCGATTTGGAGCCAGATATATCCAGGGATGCGATGCTTGATGGTTTCGAAGACAAATATTGGTTTTTAGGGGTCGGTAAATATAGGCGATTCTTGAGAATAGTTAAAGGGTTAGGTCGAACAGTTGTTAACGGCCTGCTCGAAAAATCAACTGCGTTTCCATTTAATAATGTTTAGGTGCTGCTCTGCGCCATTTTGTGCGCTGCTATTGTGTGACAGATATTTATATATGAATGTACGAAACACGTCACGCTGAAGGCGACGTACGGATGGGAATGACTACAGGTACGGGGAGCGGGTAGGATCACCAGAGTGGTATCTCTGGCAGAGAAAAATAATTCATCTAGGATTTACCCTTTTATTTGTTTTAGTTTTTATCTCCACAATACTGCAAAACAGTATATTTTTCATTTCATTTTCCTTTTCCTTCTACTTATCTCTTCTTTCTTCCTCTTCACTTTTCGCTACGTCTTTCATTTGTTCTATATTTCCTATTTTTTGTGACCCATTCAAATAATGTTTATAAACAGTTGGTTTTATCTTTAACACTCTAGCCTGAATTGAGTGAAGACGTATCGCTAAGAAAGAAGCCGAGGTGGTTTCGTATGTAACAGACATTTGAAATTATACACCCGGAGGAAAAATATGCGTTGTGTAGTTCTTTGGTTGGGATTAACCATTTATATGGTAGTCGTAGGCATCGAACCAATTGAGTACAACACGTAATTTAGTCGTGAGGATTTTCTCTTTTAAGACCCATTACGTGGTGGCCGTTTAGAAACTATGTACAGGCTGAGATTTTTGTATTCATTCATGAGTTGGTATATCGAGCACGTAATTCAATATATGTTTGAAGCCGTTTTCCCAACACACAAAATTCTCTTTTGAGATACCATAAGTACAATTTGTCGACAGTTTTTCCAAATCTGCCATTAATATCTCGCCTGGTGGTTTCGGCAAAATAGGGCATTCTCTCCTTCAGAGAGAGAGCTTTCAACAAGTTGGTGTTCAAGCTTCCAAAATCGATGGAGTTGATTAGAAAGTCCTCACAAGTTAGATGAGAACGCAGTGCCGCTAATGACTCCATTAGGTCCATGTACAAGTTACGTCTCATTGAACGATAATTAAATGTACCGATGAAAAATTTGCACTGATTTTGATGATTTCTGCTGTGGAATTTTGCAACCGAATTTAACTAATAGTCGCTTCTGATAAGAAAAGTGATAGGTGTGGATAGCCGTGATGAAGAAATTTAGTCCAGTAGAGAGGAAACGCGACAAGCAAGTGGTAGACGTAAAGTGTCTGAAGCTAGTTAGTTAGTCAGTAGTCATTTTTCAGTCAGGAGATAAATGGCTATGGAGTTAGCGCTATCGCAGAAGTGCCTTAAGAGTCTGTTTTGGGACCTCTTTGGGACATGAGACGCACTTAATTAATAATTAATTCTATTACTAATGGAATACTTAGTTCTTTATAGTACCATAATTCCTCAGTTAGTTGCTGATTCTTTCTCAGTATTTCTAGTAAAATTTGTCATTTAGTTGATCATGTTGTTATAGTTTGTTATTATTTTTGAAAAGAAATTTTAATCGTTTCGAAGCACCACCTGATAGCTGCTGTCGGTGAGGGTCGTGAGCGATGTAGTGGTAGAAAAAAACGAAGGGGCGTTACCCTACATTTGTAGTTACCAGTCGAAAGCAGAAGGGACTTAAGACATAAAGAAACAAACTGGTAACGCAAGAAACATATAATTTAACGATATAGAGCTTGTTTTACAACTTGTGTCACAGACGAAAATACATACCACTTAAATTTACAGCAAGTAACAATAAGACAATTACGAAATAAATTACGACAACATTACAGATCGTATCACAGACAGAACAATATTGCGCTTTTTCCCAAACGAAAAAACTACTACGGCCAACACCACGTTTGAATAGTAAGTACCCTAATTATTCTAGTACGAATTTAATTTCAAACAAGTTAAGTTGATTTTCCAATTATAGCTGCTTAACCGTGAACGTAATTTAAAGTGATACCGAAATGTTGGCGCAAATATATGTAAAACCGTTTTGTCGAGAGGCCTCGCGATCACAAAGTTTATCACAAAAGACGATACTGGCTGATGCGGTCACGACGGACAGGTGGAAGGCCCCAGATATGATAAGTTACAGCCGTTCTTTGTATAGAAGTCACGTTAACTTTTGCTGTGTAGATGGAAGGGTTATGATAGTAAACCAGAAGTTTAAGTAAGGAATGGAAAGCTATAGGCTAGTTTTGCCTCCAGTTATGCTGGGCGTTTCGGTAGAAATTTTAAAATGATTTAATCGTTCATAGATAAGAAGAAATCGTTTCACTTACGGCAATGACCTTTAAATTGATTTAATAATTGAGGATTTTCTTAATCAAAGAAAGTATTTACCTGAGCAATAATAAGGATCATGTTGAAGCAACTAACGAAAAAAAGACGGACTTTCTAAAGAATGAATTTTAGGAGGAAATTGTTTTTTTGATATCACTAAACGAGTTTATTGCTAATTTGTAATGTGTAAATGTAGATTACTATTTAAGTGTGTTTTTTCTGGGAAGTAACTCAAGGTTCTGTTTTTGGGCATTATTTTAGTGTTCAGAAAATTCAGTTAATATCGTTGCTCATGTCTGGACTAGGAATGATGTTCTGCATTTTTCAATAGTCGTTATCAAAATATTTTATTAAAGTTTGCTAAATTTTATACAACAAGCACTAATTGCTATTATTAAGGAGATTATCAATAAACTAATTAAGTGTTAGAAGTACATGGGACGTTTATTTTACCCATAGTAGGTTGCCAAGATAAGCTGTGAAGCTTTCATTCCAACCGCATACGCAGGAATGTTAGTGTGCGATGACAATGTGACGGGAATGATACTGGTATCCGCAACTCTTAAATTTTTAATTCCGCGCACCTTCAGTTCGTGGTCGACCACAGCTTCGGGATCGGTGTCGTTGCCCATTTTGCAAGTTGAAATTTGATGATGCAAGGTTGCCGAGATGTGCCTCACGGCGCATTCCCAATAAGGTTCCGTGTCGAAAACCAAATGTTGGCAACCTGGAACCGGAACGTCACGTAGGGTGGCATCATATACCTGAAGCGCTGGTGCGTTGAAGATTTTTGGCCTCGATAATTGCATCCAGAAACGCTCTCAAATCATGTCCATCCGGATCGGTCAAATAATTTCCGTATAGCTTGGGCGGATCCATAGGATCTGTTGACCGCAGCTTCAACTTACCGTACGATTTAGGATGGAGTAACATGGGCAAAACTCCGAAAGCCCACTTGCCGTGCAGCGGTTTCCACAGTGCATCGTAAACTTCGTCGGATATTCGAAACATTTTCCGAAAAGTCAAGTCGTAGTCCGTATGTAGGTGACCGCCGATGATGATCAGCTCCATGTCGGGGTAATCTTCAGGGTACGTCGCAACCGAGGTTTTGAAAAACAGCAAACCCTCTACAGCTCCTATGGAACTAATTGGCCCAGTTCCAAAGAACAGCCAAATTCCTATGGTAGTTAACGCCTGAAAAAACAGCAATACAATCGGCTGATTGACGGTGAAGATTAGCCCCAAGAAAGAAAGGTGATCATATAATTTCTCGCCGACTGGAAGATTTTTGATAACCGGTATACCTAACTCGGTTAAATGATTTTGAGGACCAATCCCGGAAAGCATTAAGATTTGAGGGGAGTGAAAAGCTCCTGCGCTTAATATTACCTCCTTCCTCGCATACGCTTTATAAGTAATCCCGTTTTTAACGTATTCGACACCGTATGCCGTCTTGGTGTTCGTATTGATAAGCACTTTGGAGACGTGCGAGTTCAGACTGATCTTCAAGTTGTTGTTTCGGCGAATGGGTCTTATGAACGCTTTTTCCGCACTCCATCTGCGTCCTTTTTTTGTGGTACTTTGAACGTAAGACACTCCAATTTGCGATTGTCCATTGTAGTCTATGTACGTGTGTCCGACTTCTTGGGCGGCTCTTACCGTAGCATCGATTGCACCAGTTCTGAATGGTATGTCTCTTACTGGAAGAGGACCACCATAACCATGATAACCAGCATCGCTTATACTAAGTTGCGCGTCTTCCAATGTCTTAAAAATTGGAAGCATATCGTTGAAAGACCAACCCGGTAGGTTCGCAGCCGCCCAACGATTGTAATCGTAAGCATTACCTCGAATGTGAATCATAAAGTTAATCACGCTCGTTCCACCCAGAACGCGTCCTCTGGGCCAACTCATCAGTTCGTCCTTTAAACCTACAAGAAATTGTTCAAACTGAGACTAAGAAAATGTGTAAGCTTACCCAAGCAAAAGTTTGGCTGCTTCTCCATAACGTAATTCCAATTGAGGGGCGTGAATTGCAGAACCGAAGCAAAAAACGGTATTTCCGAAATTAGCCATGGTTCGCCTCCGCTCTCCAGAAGTAGTACCTTGATGTTTTTGTCTTTGACGAGTTCGCTTGTTATTACTGAACCCGCTGCCCCAGATCCGACTACGATGTAATCGTACGTTGAATCAGAAACTGCAATACTGAAGTATTAGTTTTGGTAGTTTTTTAAGGTCACCTTACCGTGGAGGTTACCAAGACCGGTATTTCTTTCTGCGCCTATCTTTTCATTCAGTAGATCTTCATAGTATTGAATAAATTCGTTTATTCTGCCTTCAGAATAAACAACGCACAACAAGGAAAATATAACAAAAATAGATGATTTTGGCTTCATTTTCCAACACGAAATGGACATGAAAAAATTGTGCGAAATGGATTTATTCTATTCATTTGTTAGCTTTTCAATTCTGTCAGTTTTAAGTGATAAGATAGTAAAAAATTTTCGCTGCAAATATTTGAATAAAAAAAAAGTCGTTTGAGTTTTACGTTTTATTAACATAGAATTAATTTTTTTATAAAATTTAAATTTTTGGGTTTTAATTTTTTTAATTGATTTCATTTTTACGTTTTAAAAATAAAAATTTTTTTTGAAAATATGTTCTTTTCTCTTTTAATTTCATCCTCAAACGCGTTTCATGAATTTTTCAATAAATTCATTTGCAATGTATTTTGAATTATTTATTTTTGTTGAAGTAATGATTTAATTTGATTTTTAAAACAGATTCAGACATTTTTTTATTTTAAATTTTTAATTTTTTACTTGTTCACGATTAACTTATCTGTAATTTTCTTTTTATAAAGTCAAGTTTTTTTTAAACAATTGAAAAAAATATATTTCTTTTTAAATTTTTAAAATAAAGGAATTTTTCTAAATTTATTCTTTTTTTAATTTCATCAAAATCGTTTAATGAATTTTTAATAAATTCGTTTATATTGTATTTTAACTTATTTATTTTTCGTTGAAGTATTGATTTAAATTAATTTTTAAAACAGATTCAGACATTTTTTTTTATTTTAAATTTTTAATTCTTTACATGTTCACGATTAACTTATCTATCATTTTTCTTTTATAAAGTCAAGTTTTTTTTAAACAATTGAAAAAAATTATTTTTTAAAATTTTTAAAATAAAGCAATTTTTTTTCCAAATTTATTCTTTTTTTAGTTTCATCAAAATCGTTTAATGAATTTTTAAATAAATTCGTTTATAGTGTATTTAACTTATTTATTTTCGTTGAAGTATTGATTTAAATGAATTTTTGAAAACAGATTCAGACATTTTTTTATTTTAAATTTTTAATTCTTTACATGTTCACGATTAACTCATCTATAATTTTCTTTAATAAAGGCAAGGTTTTTTAAACAATTGAAAAAAATAATTTTTTTAAAATTTTTAAAATAAAGCAATTTTTTCCAAATTTATACTTTTTTTAATTTCATCAAAATCGTTTAATGAATTTTTAAACAATTTCGTTTATAGTGTATTTTAACTTATTTATTTTTCGTTGAAGTATTGATTTAAATTAATTTTTGAAAACAGATTCAGACATTTTTTTTATTTTAAATTTTTAATTCTTTACATGTTCACGATTAACTTATCTATAATTTTCTTTAATAAAGTCAAGGTTTTTTAAACAATTGAAAAAAAATTATTTTTTTAAAATTTTTAAAATAAAGCAATTTTTTCCAAATTTAATCTTTTTTTTTAATTTCATCCTCAAAATCGTTTAATGAATTTTTAAATAAATTCGTTTACAATGTATTTTAACTTATTTATTTTTTGTTGATGTTAAGATTTAAATTAATTTTTTTAAAAACAGTTTCAGACATTTTTATTAACTTTAATTTTAATTATTTACATGTTCACCTTCAACTTATCTGTAATCTTATATCATAAAGACTTTTAAATTATCAAGTTTTTGTTCAAACAATTAATGGAAAATTTTTTGAAACAATTTCAGACATTTTTTTTTCAAATTTTGATATTTACATTTTCACATTCAACTTATGTATAATTTTCTTTCAAATATTTTCTATAATCTATTTCATTTGTTACACTTCAAAAATAAAAATTTTTTTTTTTTAATTTCATCCTGAAAATCGTTAAATTAATTTTTAAATAAATTCGTAGTTTGACTTATTTATTTTTCGTTGAAGTAGATAGATATATTTATTAGTTTGTCTAAATTTACATTTTTACAAACGATTTGGTAACTAAACTAAACAAACTCCCTAAAAACTAATATTCAAGCTCTTTCTTTAAATCACCCCACTCCAAAACTTAAAATGCCCTTCTTCCACATAAAATTTTTCTCCTTTTTACTAGTTCCCTCATCCCTTCCTCTCCTTCCCCTTTTTCTCCTAATATTACTTGTCCTTTTCTCTCTTCTCTTCTGATTACTCCACACTCTTTCATCAAATGCTGCAAGTCCTCCCATCCCTCCCCGTACATTCTGCTCTTTATTTCTCCATCCTATAGCCAATACTTGTTTACCTTTGCTTCATTCCCACATCTAAATCTCGCTATCATTTCGTCTTTAATCTTTTGTTTCCCGTTATATATTTCGGTTCTCTCTCGGTCATAATCTTTCCATATTCTTTGTTATATCTTCCTTCCCTTATTTTTGTTCTTCTTTCTTGAATTTGCGTATCTTTATCCCTTCTCACTATGTTGTTTCCTATAACTATCTCTCTACCACTCTTCTTCTTCTCTGGCGTATCCTACTCTTTCGTAATATAATCTTTTTTCTTCTTGTCTTAATTTTATTTTCTGCTTCTTTACTTCTTTCCAACATTCCTTTAGAATTGTATTTTCCTCCCTTTTCTCTAAATCTTCTTCATACCTCATTGCTATCTTTCCAGCTTGTACTCGTATCTTCTCCATTTTTATTTGTTCCCCAACTATATATGCCGGTGTTTTCTTTTCCTTTTTCTCAACTTCTTCTATCCCCATACCTCCGCTCGGTACATCATAACACTCATCACTAATTTCTGGAAAAGCCATTTTCTTTTTTCCATGTTAGTCTTAAACACTCTCTCTCTCCTATTCCCCACACCTGCCCCACAACTTTGTTACTTTTTTTTACTAATTCCTTTGTATGCCCCTCATCTTTATTATTATACTAGTAACCAAACTCATTTAAAAATGGGCCTAATCTAGACAAACCTGAAATTAAAGACGTGAGGTCACCTCTCCAGGTCAAAGGTCAGGTCAACTTGTGACCCCGCCTAAGATCAGCGCCTGGACCTCCTGAACAATTTGACGTATCGATCTCCGAAATCGGTTCAGCCGTTTCGGAGGAGAAGACAAACATACAGACAAAACGGGCCACGATTTTATGCGTATAGATTTTATAGTATATCCTACACATTTCCATTCGTTCGGCCTTTCTATCACTTCTTCTTCCCATGTCCACTTTTTCTCTTCTCTTTTCCTTCTTTCTTGTTTTTTTTGAAACACTATTACTTTCGTTTTCCAACAATCGCCTTCATTCTCTTTTCTTCTATATACTTCTTCACTACTTCTATTGCTCCTCTCATTTCTTCTTCCTTACTTGCCACCACTACGAAATCGTCCGTATATGCCAGAACCCATACTTTCTTTCTTCCTATTACCACTCCACCCCTTTGTTTCCCTTTCATTACCTCTTCCATATCGGCCATGTACAGCACGAATAAGCTTGGGCTTACTGGACATCCCTGTTTAAGTCCCTTATTGGTCCAAAAACATCCTCCAACTTATCCTTCTGTTCTTGTTTGACACTTTGTTTTCTTATATAACTCTTCCAGTGCTTCTATCAGATCTTCTTCTTTTTATCTTAACCGTTTGCATAGTTCTTTCCTATTCACATTATCGAACACAGCTTTTAGGTCTAAAAACAAAGCAAACATCTTCCCTCCCCCTTATTTTCTATTTTCTTGTTCACCAACTGCCTCAATATATATGTATATATCTCCCATTATATATCGGACATATTATTGCTTCCTTCCACTTCTCAGGTAATTCTTCCCCATTCCATATCCTACTTAGTAATGATCTCACTCTTTCTCTCATCTTAATCCCTGTATATTTCCATTGTTCTGCTTGTGTTCCGTCCGTCCCTTCCGCTTTCCCACTCTCCATTTTTCTCAGTACTTCTTCTAATTTCACTTTTCTTATTTCTTCTTCTCTTTTCCTTGATTTTTTTACTCCGTCTCTTTCTTTTGCCTTGTTTCTATTCCCTTCTAACAACTCTATACAGTGTTCTCTCCATTTATTTTAGTTTATTTCTTATTCTTGGTTTTTGTCTTTCTTCTTTCTCTATTTATAAACTTCCATATGTCTCCTATTTTATTTTATCTTCCACCTCCTTCTTATATTCCTCCTTTCTTTTTGTTACAGATTTCTTTATATTCTTTTTAAATTCTTATACTCTAAACTTGAGTGTCCTTTTTCCATTTTCTTCTCTCTCGTCTTGCTTCTTTCTTCTTTTTCTTGCACTCTCCGTTCGACCAATAACTTTTTCTTCCCATTTTTGTATTATTTCTTCGGTATGTTTTTTTTCTACTGCTTCTTCCATTTTCTTACAATGTCTTCGATTTCCTCTTCTATACCTTTCTTTGTTTCTTGGTCGTATTCCATTATTTGTTTATACTTTCTTCTGTCCATACTTTTTTTACTATCTATTTTTCCCTTAGTTTTTCTTCCTCTTCTACTTCTCTTTCGTTAAAGAAAACTTCTATTGGTTGATGATCTGATTCTTCTTCTCCTCCTATTTTAATTGTGTCTATTTTCCACAAACTTTCTTCGTTCCCTATCACATAATCTATTGCCGATTCTCCTCTTTCACTTATGTATGTATACTCCCCTTTCTCCCTTCTTTCATATTTCCATTTAGAATTGTCCATCCCTTCTCTTCACACATTTCCAATAGTATTCTCCTTTGTCCATTAATTTTTTTATCCATTGACACTCCTTTTTTCCTCTCCATTTACCATCATCCCTCCCTCTTCTATTCTTGCGTTGAAATCCTTCCCTAATATTATTTTTTCTACTTCTTCTTTCAGTACTTCTTCGATATTATACTGTTAACACTACGTAATTTTCTCCTTCGTTTAGTGTCATAAGTCTTTTAACAGTTCCTTGCACTTGTTTCTCTTCCTTCCTTTCTTTACTCACCCACTCCTTTTTACTCCATTAATTATCCCCCTTTGCCCTTCCTTTTTCTTCTTTCTTTCCGCAAACTGAACCCTCCACACATATTCTCATGCTAGCCTCTCTGTCCAGCTTTTACAGTCCTTTTCTTCTAACCAGGTCTCTACTAACCCCACCATTTTAAAACCTCCTAAATACTTCCAAAAATCTTGTCCTTTGTTTTTTATTCCAGCCACATTCCAAAATACTATTTTACTCTGTTGCTTTATTGCTCTATGTTCACACTTTTTTCCCACTTTGTTTCTTTAGTCTTTTTAGTTTTTACTATTTCCCCCCCTCTCTCTCTTCACCCCCACTTTCTAGTTTTTGAAGACCACTTTTTTAGTTTTCCTTCTCTTTCTCGTTGAAGTATTGATTTAAATTAATTTTTTTTAAAAGTTTCAGAAATTTTTTTTATTTTGAATTTTTAGGTTACATGTTCACATTCAAATTATCTATAATTTTCTTTCGTAAAGGTTTAGATTTTTCAAATATTTTTAAAAAATTTGAAATAGTTTTAAATATTTTGCTAGCAATATTTAATTTATTTTTTTGGAGAATTGTATCACAATTTACTAATTTATTTTTTTAAAAATACTCTACGTTTATTTTATCTGTAAGTTTTCTGAATTATTAATAATTTTTCAAAAATTTTTACTTGTTGATATTTTTAACAATTTAAGAAGGCCGATAGTATTACTAAAATACACGGTTTTGGAAACACTTTGTTCTGATTTTTTTTGGGTTTTTTATTTACTTTAGTTCAGTGATAAGATACTTGCGTTTATAATACTTTTTTTTGCAAATATTAGAGTAATTAAAATTAAAAGATAACTAGGCCAAGGAACATTTTAAAGTAGCTCGTTTTAATTTAATTTGAAGTGTAAATTCTTTAAAATAAAAAATAATGATTTAGTTATTTATTAAATTTTCTAAACCATTTAATTTTTTACAATTATCTCTTACATTTGTTGTATCAAAATAAGTCGTTTTTGACTTAATTCCATTGTATGTTTGTTGGTTTTTTATTTACGTCAGTTATGAAATAGTAGTTGTTTATTGTGGATTTGGTATTTTTACTTTTTATTAACATAGGATTTACCTTTTCGCAAAATTTACTTGCTTTTTCCATGTTCGCTATCGAAATTAATCTTTTTATTTATATTTTTAGGTTTTTCATGGTCGTATTAATTTAGAAAAACATTAATTGATGTAGCGATTTTTTAGAGTTTTAGTTTTTTTTAAATTTTTAAATATTTATTTTTTTTATTTAAGGAAATTTTTTTTTAAAGTTTCAAGATTTTTAAAAGTACATATTTTTTATTTTTTGACCCTTTTTGTTTTTTAAATTCTTAAATGTTTAATTTTTTATTTAACAAAAACACTAATTATTGAAAAATTAAAGTTAACATTGAAAACGTTTTGTTTCTTTTTCTAAATTGTTTTAAAATTTGAAAATGGTCATTTTGAAAAAAAATATTTTTTTTCAAATTAAAAAAATTAAACAGTTCAAATTTTGCTTTGAAATTGTTCCATTATTTTTAAGATCAAAATTAATTGATTTAGTCGATTTTTTAGTGCTTCTGTTTTTTTTAATTTAAATATTTAATTTTTTATTAAAGGAAAAACTAATTATTTAAAAAAGATTTAAGATTTTTAGAAATACTTATTTTTAATTTTTTGAAATTGTTCTATTATTTTAAGATAAAAATTGAATGATGTAGTCGATTTTTAGAGGTTCTGTTTCTTTTAAATTTTTAAATATTTAATTTCTTTGTTTAAGGAAAAACTATTTATTTAAAAAAATTTAAGATTTTTAGAAATACATTTTTTTAATTTTTTTAAATTTTTATTATTTTGAAAATAAAATTGAAGTATTCGATTTTTTAGAGCTTTTTATTTAAGGAAAAACTAATTATTTAACAAAAATTTAAGATTTTTAGAAATACATATTTTAATTTTTTGAAATTGTTTTATAATTTTGAAAATAAAATTAATTGATGTAATTTTTAGGGCTTCCGTTTTTTAAAATTTTAATTATTTAATTTCTATAATTAAGGAAAAATTGTTCTATTATTTTAAGATAAAAATTGAATGATGTAGTCGATTTTTTAGAGCTTTTGTTTTTTTTTAATTTTAAATATTTAATTTTTTATTTAAGCAAAAAATTATTTAAATATTTTTATAGACATTTTTTTAATTTTCACAGTTTTTTCTAGGTTTTTTATTTTTTGGGTTTATTATTAGAATTTTTTTAAAGGTTAACATTGAAAATGTTTTTCTTCTAAATTATTTTAAATTTATGTATTGTGCATTTTTGAAAAACTAATTTTTTAAATTAAAACAGTTCAAATTAAGTTTTGTTATTTTTAAAATAAAAATTAATTGATTTTTTCAATTTCTGAGAGCTTCTATTTTTAATTTTAAAAATTTAATTTTTTTGTTTAAGCTCAAATTTTTACTTGAGATTGTTCCATTGTTTTTAACATAAAAATTTAATTGATTTAGTCGATTTTTGAGCCCTTTTGTTTTTTTAATTCTTAAATGTTTAATTTTTTGTTATTTAATGAAAAATCTAATTATTAAAAAAATTAAGGTTTTTAGAAACACATTTTTAATACTATGAGTTTATTATAATTTTTTTAAGGTCAACATTGAAAAACGTTTTGTTGCTTTTCTTTCTAAATTTTTTCAAATTATAAAAAAACTAATTATTTAAAAAAAATTTAAGATATTTAGTAATACATATTTTTAATTTTTTGACAGGTTGTCAACCGTATTTCTTTTAAATCCTCACTGTGACGCAATGAACTTTTATTGGTGCGTGATTTTGAGATTGCATAATAGGTTGATCCGTAGGTATACATTTTGAATAAAATAAAACTGTGACATGATTAAAACACTCATACATTTTTTCTACGTTTGCTTTTATAAATATTGTGTTTTTGATAAAGATTATGTAATCACGGTATATTATTGGAAGGGGTACGAGACATACTCATGCTGAAGGGTAAGTGCCGTCAGCTTAGTTCGAAGGGGGGTGGGTCATAATTTCAAAGAAACATTAAGAGATGACCTAGACAACTTGAGAACTTTATGAATTCAACGTATTCTGGATAGTGTCAAATCCTAGTTTCCAATGTTTCAACTCTAAGGTCTTTAAAATAGTGGGCGAAACGTTGGTAACTTATTCGGCGCCTATCACGATACGGATACTTATAAGTTTACTAGGCCTATGAGCTACACGTACTTATTATACGTACTCCATCTTATATCTTTAAAAATTGAACTAACTCTATCTTTTTTTTTTCAGGTAAGCCCATTCATTTTGGAATTTTAATCGCGCGGTAAGTTGTTCGATTTTACATAAATTGTTGCGCAACACCATTTTTCTTTATATTCTCACGCTATCTATTGTTTGGTGTTTGTTAGTTTATCTTATTTGACTTTGTACGATAACATAGGTTTCATCTCGCCCCGTTGTGTTTTTTCTTTGCTAAGCGCACTTCCTGTGAATTTCTGACGTCTTTCCCGGTTTAGTTTCAATAGTTCCGTTTACTGATTTTTACGAATGCAATTGACCTCGAATTTAAAAAAAAATACAATCTATTAATAGCGTCTAAGTTGAAAAAATAACATGTGCTTCAAAGAAAGTGCGGAAAAACGTATTTTTTTGGATATTCTAAGCAGGCCTTGATTAATTAATTCGTCTTGAATTTTCCACGACCACAGTTTTTTTAAAGGTGAATTCGATTTGAGGTTATCGATACTAGGGAATTTTTTTATGTTAATTGTAGGTTTTGGTCGAATATGTAGATTAGATTTGTATAAGTAGGCGTTGGTTTCCTTTTAGTTGGAAATGAGAACGAAAACAATAATTACGAATTGTTTTTTTTTTAATTTTTGTAGACTTAGCAGTGCAACACTGACTTTTTTAACAAATTAGTCAAATGCGATTATACTGCGAAAAACTGATATTTAGAAAAACAATTGATTTTGCTGAAATTTCGATAAGCAGGCTATGAAAATCATCGAACGCCATTATTTTATTGGATTAGTAGTAGATATTTTGAAAAAAATAAAATTAAAAACTGAACACTTTCAGCGCAAAAATTTTATTTTTTAATCAGTTTGTCAAATTTAGTTAAAATTTTGAGAAGTGGGCGTTGAATTTTTGAGTTGTCAAATATTCCGAATTTTTAAAAAAATTTTATTATCATTTTGTTAAAAAAATTTTTAGATATTAAAAAAAATGTGGAATAAAAATCGTCCAAATTTGAGTTTTGGAATTATCTCAAATTAATTAAATTCAAATTAATAATTATTTATAATATTTAGCAAATTTTTCAAATTTGGACTTTAGTGAAACTACCTTTCAAGAATTTTAAATTCATTTTGTTAAAAAAATTTTAAATTTAGGAAATTTTGTGAAAAATATTTCAGTACTATCACCAGAATTAAACCGAATTAAACAAAATTTGGACAAATAATCCCCTAAATTTCTTAGTTTTGTAATTAAATTCAAATAAATAATTATTTTAAATTGTTTGTCAAATTTTCCAAATTTGGAAAATTCAGTGAAAAGACCTTTCAAAAATAAATTAAATCAAACATATTTTTAAATAAAGGAAATTCTGTGGAAAATATTTTCGTACTAGCATTTTAAATTTTTTTTCACCGAACAATTAAGAAAATGTGGAAAAATAATCGTCCAAATTTCTCAATTTTATAATTATCTCAAATTAGTTAAATTCAAATAATTAATTATTATTTAAAATTGTTTGTCAAATTTTCCAAATTTGGTAAATTCAGTGAAAAGACTTTGAAAAATTTTAATCATTTTGTTCAAAATTTTTTAAATTTAGGAAATTCTGTGAAAAATATTTCGGTATTAGCATTTTTATTGTAAAATGTGGAATAAAATCGTCCAAATTTGAGTTTTGTAATTATCTCAAATTAATTAAATTTAAATAAAGACTTGATTTAAATTGTTTTTCATTATTTTAGGAAATTCTGTGAAAATATTTCAGACATTTTAATTATTTACCATAACAATTAAACAATATGTGATAACATAATCGCCAATATTTATCAGTTTTGTAATTAATTAAATTTATATAAATAATAATTTAAAATTGTTTGTCAAATTTTCCAAATTTGGGAAATTCAGGAAAAGACTTTCTAAAATTTAAAATTATTTTGTTAAAAATTAAAATTTAAGATTTTCTGTGAAAATATTTCTCAGTTTCCTAATTATCTCAAATTAATTAAATTCAAATAAATTATTATTTAAGATTGTTTGCCAAATTTTCTAAATTAGGACAACAAAAAAATTAGGAGAACAGACTTTTGAAGAATTCTAAGTTTATTCTGTTCAATAATTTTCAAATTTTGGAAAGTCTGTGAAAAATATTTCAGAACTAGCATTTTAGTTTTTTTCACCATAACAATTAAACAAAATGTGGAAAAATAATTCAAATAGTTCAAATTCCAGTTGTGTAATTATGAAAAATTAATTAAATTTAAATAAATAATTGTTTTAAATTCTTTGTCAAATTGTTCAAATTTGGGGGAAATTTAGTGAAAAACTTTTTATAAAAAAAATAGTTTTGTAATTATCTCAAATTAATTAAATTTATTTAAATAATTATTTTGATTTGTTTGTTGCATTTTCTAAATTTGATAAATTCGGTGAAAACACCTTTCAAAATTTTAAATTTGTAAAACTAAAATTTAATAACTTCTGCGAAAAATAATTAATTAAATTCAAATAAATTATTATTTTAAATTGTTTGTCAGATTTTCCAAAATTGAAAAATTCAGTGGACCTTCCAAAAATTTTAAATTAATTTTGTTCAAAATTTTTCACATTTAAGAATTTCTCTAAAAAATATTTCACAGTTTTGTAATTCAATTAATGAAATTCGTATAAATAATTATTTTAGATGTTTTTCAAATTTTCCAAATTTGAACAATACGGTGAACAGACTTTTCAATAGTTTTAAATTCATTCGGTCCAACATATATCAAGTTCTGGAGAATCTTAATTTTTTTTACCATAAATTTGGAACATTTAGTAAAAAGACCTTTTCAAATTTAGAAAATTATTCAGTATTCATTTTCAATTTTTTGTAACCATAATAATAAACAAATGAAATAATGATCGTTTAAATTTCAGTTTTAAAATTATCCCAAATTAATTAAATTTAAAGAAATTCTAAATTTGGAAAATTCAGTGAAAACACTTTTCAAGAATTTTAAATTCATTTTACTCAAGAATTTTCAAATTTAGGAAATTCTATGAAATATTTCATAATTA
This sequence comes from Abscondita cerata, assembly GCA_030710515.1. Classification (NCBI taxonomy): domain Eukaryota; kingdom Metazoa; phylum Arthropoda; class Insecta; order Coleoptera; family Lampyridae; genus Abscondita; species Abscondita cerata. Next base: position 50,765 of record JALBCR010000744.1, on the reverse strand, counting down.
TCTTATTTATCTTAAATATTTCTTTTTTATATTAATCAATTTTCTTAATATTTAGACACATTTTTAATTATTATATAGTTATTATCCAAAATTTAAAAGTTTGAGTTATTTTCGAAAAAAAGTTTTCAGTGTTTAGTTCATTGTCAAAAGCACCAAAAATTTTAAAAATTAAATTTTTTGTTAAAAAAAAATATTTGTAATTGTAAAAAAAAATTTAATTAGTTCTGAAATTTTGAAAAAAAAATTATTTGTAACTGTAAACTTAAAAAATTGTATTGGTATTCAAATTTTTAAAATATCTTTGTGAATGTGAAATTTGAAAAACTGTCAATAAAGTGCTTCCTTTTTTAATATTTGTAAAATCTGAACAATTCAAAATTGTGTACACTATGTTTACAATTTGTAAATAAATTTAACAAATTCGGTTTTTATTTATTGAAAAATACTACAAAACTTTATCTTTCTTTTAATAAGTTAAAAAAAATATACCTACCTATGAATTAATTATTTTTTATATTTCTAATTTTTGAAAATTTTGTATCGTTTTTTATCAAATTTTTAAAAAATTTTGTTAGTGCATTTTTTGAGTATTGAATTTTTTGAAGATTTAATCAGTTTAATAATTTTTTTATTCAAAAATCTAAAATTAAAAATAACCTTTAAAAATAATTGTTTATTTAAATTGAATTAATTTAGGATAATTTCAAAATTGAAATTTGGATGATTTTTTCCACATTTTGTTTAATTATGACGAAAAATGTTTAAAATTCTAACACTGATTTCACAAACCATTAAAGTTAAATAAAAATGTTTTTTTTTAATTAAATTAATTTGAATATATTAAATATTAAAATTCAATGTAAACGGAGACAATTTTATTATGATTACTTAATTCATAGTTCATTTCTATGAATTTCATAGGTGTTACATCTTCAGAATTTGAAATGTTTATCAAATATCTAATCTCTCGAGTATGTTAACAAAACTTTAAGATTCGGTTTCAATATTCTGATTTTTTTTAGTAGTTTTATTTATAAACTATATGAACGTTTTGCTATGTTTCCTGTTTTTTTAAAATCATTTTTAATACTTTACTTTATAGGAAGCTGTATAGAAAATTTTAGTATTTGGTTAATTTCGATTAAAATATGGTGACTTTATTTAGTGTTAATTTCTCTGAATTTTTTTGATATTTTGCACATTTATTTATTTTTATAAAAATAGTTTATAGAAATACTTTATTTCGAATAATTCAACGTTAATTTCTCTGAATGTTTATGAATTTTAATACTTGATTTACCGCTCTTTATTTTACGTATTTTCATCGAGACGAAATTGATTTATTTCTGAAGTTTTAATGATTATTTTAGTAAGCATCAAATTCTTTGGACATTTAAATATTTAACTTATGCTTATGATCAAAATAAAATTACATTTCTCTGAAGTTTTGATAATTATTTTGTTAAGAATCATCAAAAATATAGTAGAATAATAAGAGGGAATTGAGGTTTAACCGACATAAATCCTTTGAATTATAGTAAATTATTCAGTGTCAATTACTCTGAATTTTTTGATATTATAACGTTTAGCATTCTAGTTTCTATGGTTTTTTTGTTCAGCATTATCAAAATAGTAGAGTAAAAATAATAATTATAAATTGAGGGTTAACTGTATAATTTTTTTTAATATACTAAATAATTCAGTGTATATTTCTCTGAATATAATTTTCTTTTATTTTATGAGTATTAAGTGTATATTTTTTTAATTATACTTTTATTATTTTATAAAAGAAAATTATAGAAATACTTTACAGCATTTAAATAATTCAGCGTTTAGTTCTCTGAATGTTCATGTATTTTACGTATTTTGATCGAGAGGAAATTTACTCGTTTCTGAAGTTTTTATGCTTATTTTGTGTAACATTATTAGTATAATGATAAAAATTGAGGCTTAACTTACATAATTTTTTGAATTATACTCAATAATTCAAGGTCAATTTCTCTGAATTTAATCTTTCTTTCAATTGAGTTTTATGAGAGCATTTATAGAAATATTTTACAACATTTAAATTATTCGGCGTTAAGTTATCTGAATGTTTGTGCATTTTTATAACTTATGTACCTATTTTATGTATTTTGATGGAGAGGAAATTTACTTTTCTCTGAAGTTTTTATGATTATTTTATTAACCATTATCAAAATATTTAATACTCAGCGACCATTGACACAACTTTTTGTGTTTATGTTCAATTAAAAATAAAATATTGAAGCAAGTTTAGTGTACGTAAATGATAATAACAAGTCTGCATAATAACCCAAAGGGTTTGTATATTCGTTTGATGCCAACAACTCACATCTAGAGAGTAGTCTTTGAATTTCATTAATACTTGATTATTTAATTCAGCGTCAAATTCTCTGAATTTTTAGATAGGATAATACCCGAGACTTTTCTTTTACGATTAAGTAAGTTTCATATTGTTCAATTTTTTTTCAATTATTATTAAATTATTCAGCGTCACGCAATTGTTAAATGCTAAAGCGTCAACGTCTCTGAATTTTTTAAAAAAATTTTTATACAAAGCAGTTTTTGATATTTTCTGAAGTTTATGAATTTTATTAAAATGTGGTTACTTAATTCAACGAAAGTTTTCTGATTTTTTTAATATTATCAATATTGTTTCTGAAAATTCAGCGTTAACTTTTGTTACGATAAAAATTTACGTTTACTAGCTTTTACTTTTCTAAAGTTAAAATTTTCCTGCATGCGCGTTGCTTTGCTTATTGCGGTCCTGTCTACTTTCACTGTGAGTTTAATACGACAAGGTCAACGTCTAAATCCAATTGCGCTCGTTTGCGAGTGATAAACCATCCGCCTGTTGTGAAACGTAAATTACACCGGATATGTAATGATAAATTAAGCGGAATGAACATTTGCAGGTGAGCTTACTGACCTATATTTTACCACGTGGCGAATAGTTTGCTTCATTGGGTTTCTCTAATTATTACAGTTTCTTTGTCCGATCGTATTTTCTGGAGTTACCTTGCTTGATGTCTGCTGAGATTTGATTACGTCCAGAAATTGTGGGTTGTCTTCTGGAACCGTTACGGCCTTATGCTGTTGTAATTGAAAGGATTAACCTGTCGACCCTTACTTGTACTCGAGGAAGTATTATTTGGAAATAAACTTATGCTGATAGGAGGTGCCGGTTAGAATTCCGTTACGCAACGTTAGGGTGTCTCATCTTAACACCGGAAAGGGCTTTCCTTCAATACTGTGCCGCCGACTTGAATCGTCACCAGTGCTTTGCTTTACAGCTATTTTAATTTTAGCGGGTGTATCCTAACAATTCAATTACCACTACCAAACCATTTCTTAACTATAACTATTGATGTCGAACACTCCAAAAGGACGCCTTAATGAACGATACACGTATGTGATCCTAGTTTGAGTAATTTATTATTCTTTTGTTCGTATTGTTATCAAAGTAACCTTGACTACTTTCTTGAATTACACTATAAGTCAAGGTGGCACTTATAAATAATTTACTCATTGTTACATTTGAATCCACACGCTCTGTGTGCTTGGCTAGCGGGATAAGTTCGTCGCTCAAGGAGGATAAGGACCCGTCTCACTCGAACGGCTATCTAGGTTTGACTATTACTTGTTTACTGTGTCACTAATTCATTTAAATATTCTGTATTGCTACTTATATATTTTTTTATGTATGTCTTATTTTAATTGCCCATTAACCAAAGTTTCTGTGAGTAACACTTTGAATTTTTGAACATTTTTTTGCTTTAATTTTTTTAAAATGGTTTGTGTTTGTTGACGCAACTCTGGCGCAAATTGTTTGAATTTTAATATTATAATATTTAACCAAGCGAGTCATTCAACGTCAATTCGATTGACGCAAGCTTTTTTTTAATAGTCTTGTAATATCAAATCTGAAGCTTTCTCGGCTAACATATAGGTGGGGGCATTTGTATGCGCCGACAAAGGAATTGGTATTACGCTGGTGTCGACAACTCGCAAATTTTTTATTCCGTGGACGCGCAGCTTGTTGTCTACGACTGCTTCTGGATCGCTCGAAGGACCCATTTTGCAAGTAGTCGTCTGATGATGAACCGTATTCGTCACACGACGAACGGCACAGTCCCAATAGTCGTCCGAGTCATACATTAAATGTTTGCATCCCGAAACCACGTTTTTGATTTGTTCGATTTTGTACTTTTGGAACTCTGAACCTTTGGCGATTCTTTGGGCTTCGCGAATCCCCGCTATCATCGTACGCATATCTTGGTTTTCGGCGTCGGTGAAGTAGTTGGCGTGGATTTTGACTTTGTCGAAAGCGTCGACAGATCTCAACTTCAAGTGTCCATACGACTTAGGGTGAAGCAGTAATACGAAAATGGTCATCGTGTAATCGGTTAAGTTTCCCCACACACCAATGGTTGTACTCAGGTTTAGGTTTACGGTATAACCGAACGGTGCACTCGGTTTTGTGTGAAAATTGCTGCCCACGAACATAAGCTCTATATCTGGATAGAGTTCTTCATAGTTGGCTGCGTTGGTTTTAATGAAAAGAATGGCTTCGATTCCCTCAGGAGATGACAGAATTCCGCCACCGTCCGTCGTAAAATTCATAAAAGAGTCTAAGGTAACCTTACTTGCCGACCCGGTATTTTCCTCATTCGCGGAAAATATTAATCCCAAGTACATCACGTGGTCGTAAAGTTTGTTTCCGACGGGGAGGTCGTGGACTAAAGGTATCCTCATTTCCTTGAGATGATATCGCGGTCCGATGCCTGATAACATCAATATTTTAGGAGAACCCAAGACTCCTGCACTTAAAATAATCTCTTTTTCAGCACGAATGGAGAAATATTTTTGGTTATGCTTGAACTCTACACCATAAGCTGTTTGGTTTGTCTCATCTATGAGCACTCGCGTCACGAAGCTGTTCTTCATTATAACCAAGTTTCTTCTCCGTCTGGCTGGTCGTAAAAAGGCTTTTTCTGCACTACACCTGCGTCCGTTTCTTGAAGTCAGTTGCATGGTGGATACTCCCAGTTGGTTTTCACCGTTGTAGTCGACGTAGGGGTAACCGACCTCCATGGCGGCTTCGATGAAAGCTTTTCCCGACTTGGTCTGATAGGCATCTTGGATGTTTAAATACCCGCTGATGCTGTGATACGCACAATCTCGGAAAGTGATGGTGGAATTTTCCGATTTTACAAAATATGGAAGAACGTCGTTGTAGGACCAACCCGGGTTACCCATCGCCGCCCATCTGTCATAATCATGTCTGTTTCCTCTTGTGTACACCATCGAGTTTATGACGCTGCTTCCACCTAACCCTTTTCCCCTGGGCCAATGCATTTCTTCATCGATCATACCTAAAACATATTCATCAAGAAAACTCATTAGGTTAAACGCGGCTACGATACCTAAACCAAAGTTCTCTTGCTTTTCCAACACGTAATCCCAGTTGTACTTTGTCAGTTGAAGATAACTCGTCAGCAGTGGCACTTCGGAAACGCGTGGAGGACTGTCACCCGCTTCCAGCAGCAGCACTTTCACATTTGGGTTCTCCGACAATCTACTGGCGATGACCGCACCAGCCGTTCCTCCACCCACCACCACATAATCGAACGGACCTCTACCTAAAACCTTGCTCCTTAAACATCTCCACACCTCCGTCTTTCTTACCTTTCTTGCTCATTACATAAGACGGAATTTCAAAGTTTCCACTGATCCTCAACACGTTCTCAAAAAAATTCAGTCGATCAAGTTGGCTTTTCTGCGCGTTGCAACTGCACATCAACAGATAAATGAGTATCGACGTCAACATGATCTTAGTTTAGTAACTTTGAAGAGTGCGTTTGTGTTAATATATTGTTTCGGTTTTAATTAAATGGAAATTGTTAATTAACGTTTTATGTATGTTGAGACCTTGAATAATGTTCTTTGTCAATTAACCGGCTTTTAATCTAATAAGCTGCTACATTTTTGAACTTTATTCAGATTCAAGGATTTAGGTTTTAGTGACGCAAATTCAAGCAAAACTGTGTTCTTCAATTAACGTTTAGGTTTTAATTTAGTAGTATTCGGTGACACAAATATTTATAATTTTAAGTCGTGATTAATTTTAATTGAAGTTCTTATGAATTGATTAATTAAAATTCCGACCTTTTTTGTTTTCAGTAGAAACTTGTCTTACCTAACTTATTAAGAACAAAGTCACAAAATATTTAATGCAAAAAATTTGTTGGTATGTAGTGCGAAACGTTTAAATTATTAAAAATTCAGTGACGCAGATATTTGAATTTTAATTTGGGATTAATTTTAATTGAAGTTCTCGATAATTGATTAATTAAAATTCAGTGCCACTATATTTGTGTGGTGGGACATGGAGAGACCAGGCTGTTTTTTGTTTTCAGTAGAAACTTGTCTTACCCAACTTATTAAGAACAAAGTCACAAAATATTTAATGCAAAAAATTTGTTAGTTTGTAGTGCGAAACGTTTAAATTATTAAAAATTCAGTGACGCAGGTATTTGAGTTTTATTTTGGGATTAATTTTAATTGAAGTTCTCGAGAATTGATTAATTAAAATTCAGTGCCACGATATTTGTGTGGTGGAACATGGAGAGACCAGTTTTTTTTTGTTTTCAATAGAAACTTGTCTTACCCAACTTATTAAGAACAAAGTCACAAAATATTTAATTCAAAAAATTTGTTGGTATGTAGTGCGAAACGTTTAAATTATTAAAAATTCAGTGACGCAGATATTTGAATTTTAATTTGGGATTAATTTTAATTGAAGTTCTCGATAATTGATTAATTAAAATTCAGTGCCACTATATTTGTGTGGTTGGACATGGAGAGACCAGGCTGTTTTTGTTTTCAGTAGAAACTTGTCTTACCCAACTTATTAAGAACAAAGTCACAAAATATTTAATGCAAAAATTTGTTAGTTTGTAGTGCGAAACGTTTAAATTATTAAAAATTTAGTGACGCAGGTATTTGAGTTTTATTTTGGGATTAATTTTAATTGAAGTTCTCGAGAATTGATTAATTAAAATTCAGTGCCACGATATTTATGTGGTGGGACATGAAGAGACCAGCCTTTTTTTTGTTTTCAGTAGAAACTTGTCTTATCCAACTTATTAAGAACAAAGTCACAAAATATTTAATGCAAAAAATATGTTGGTATGTAGTGCGAAACGTTTAAATTATTAAAAATTCAGTAACGCAGATATTTGAATTTTAATTTGGGATTAATTTTAATTGAAGTTCTCGAGAATTGATTAATTAAAATTCAGTGCCACGATATTTGTGTGGTTGGACATGAAGAGACCCGCCTTTTTTTTTTGTTTTCAGTAGAAACTTGTCTTACCTAACTTATTTAGAACAAAGTCACAAAATATTTAATGCAGAAAAATATGTTGGTATGTAGTGCGAAACGTTTAAATTATTAAAAATTCAGTGACGCAGATATTTGAATTTTAATTTGGGATTAATTTTAATTGAAGTTCTCGAGAATTGATTAATTAAAATTCAGTGCCACGATATTTGTGTGGTTGGACATGAAGAGACCCGCCTTTTTTTTTTGTTTTCAGTAGAAACTTGTCTTACCTAACTTATTTAGAACAAAGTCACAAAATATTTAATGCAGAAAAATATGTTGGTATGTAGTGTGAAACGTTTAAATTATTAAAAATTCAGTGACGCAGGTATTTGAGTTTTATTTTGGGATTAATTTTAATTGAAGTTCTCGAGAATTGATTAATTAAAATTCGTTGCCACGATATTTGTGTGGTGGGACATGGAGAGCCCCGCCTTTTTTTTGTTTTCAGTAGAAACTTGTCTTACCTAACTTATTAAGAACAAAGTCACAAAATATTTAATGCAAAAAATTTGTTGGTTTGTAGTGCGAAACGTTTAAATTATTAAAAATTCAGTGACGCAGGTATTTGAGTTTTATTTTGGGATTAATTTTAATTGAAGTTCTCGAGAATTGATTAATTAAAATTCAGTGCCACGATATTTGTGTGGTGGGACATGGAGAGACCCGCCTTTGTTTGTTTTCAGTAGAAACTTGTCGTACCTAACTCATTAAGAACAAAGTCACAAAATATTTAATGCAAAAATTTGTTGGTTTGTAGTGCGAAACGTTTAAATTATTAAAAATTTAGTGACGCAGGTATTTGAGTTTTATTTTGGGATTAATTTTAATTGAAGTTCTCGAGAATTGATTAATTAAAATTCAGTGCCACGATATTTGTGTGGTGGGACATGGAGAGACCCGCCTTTTGTTTGTTTTCAGTAGAAACTTGTCGTACCCAACTCATTAAGAACAAAGTCACAAAATATTTAATGCAAAAATTTGTTGGTTTGTAGTGCGAAACGTTTAAATTATTAAAAATTCAGTGACGCAGGTATTTGAGTTTTATTTTGGGATTAATTTTAATTGAAGTTCTCAAGAATTGATTAATTAAAATTCAGTGCCACGATATTTGTGTGGTGGGACATGGAGAGACCCACCTTTTTTTTGTTTTCAGTAGATACTTGTCTTACCCAACTTATTAAGAACAAAGTCACAAAAATTTAATGCAGAAACGTTTAAATTATTAAAAATTCAGTGGCGTAGATATTTGAATTTTAATTTGGGATTAATTTTAATTGAAGTTCTCGAGAATTGATTAATTAAAGTTCAGTGTCACGATATTTGTGTGGTGGGACTTGGAAAGACCCGCCTTTTTTTTGTTTTCAGTAGAATCTTGTCTTAACCTAACTTATTAAGAACAAAGTCACAAAATATTTAATACATATTCATTGCGAAACGTTTAAATTAATAAAAATTCAGTGACACAAATGTTTGAATTTTTGTTTATGATTAAATTTAAATTAATTATGTCATATTAATTTAGTTGAGTATTTGTATAATTTAGTTTTATTTATTGATAATTTCAAGTCACTGAATTTCTGGAATATTTTGATAGTGTTTCAATTGCTTTGCTTTTGTTCAAAATTCAGTCGAGCAAATATTTGAATTTTTATTTATGATTAAATTTAAATGAATTATGTCATATTAATTTACTTGAATACTTGTGATTCGGTGTTGAGAAGTGGTGAAGTAAAGACGTGTATATAGAGCGAGTGAAAATAATTTAGTGAATTGTAATTAAAATTAATAAGAAATAACGGTAGAGATAGGGAAGGTGGAAATCGGAGATAACGCTCGCGTGCATATCACGCGTGCACAATGATTGGAAATAACAACAATTACAATTAAATTACGTTAGATTCCCATGTAAATAAAAATAACAGAAAGAAATTTAATAATAGACAATAGTTCTAAAAATTATAGTAGTATTTACAAGTCAATTAAGTTGAAGAAATAGATTTAAATTAGAAAAAGAAATAGAAAAATGTCGGATTCAGAGGGGTCAACGTCAGATACAAAAAAGAGAATGATGGAAGAGGAGATGTATAAGATATATAGAAAGAGCTTAAAATGGGAAGGTCGCCAAAAGGAGGAGGATCGAGCGAAGAAGCAAAAGGAATGAACGAGAAATAGGGCGAATGAATGAAGAGGAACAAATAATAAATATTTGGAAAGAAATGCGGAACGAAATAAAACCGATAAAAACGAATCAAGAAAAATTAATGAAGAAATGAGAGAGATAAGAGAAGACATAAAAAAGAAAAGTGGAAAAGTTGGAGAAAAGGGTAGAAAATATGGAGAAAGAAAAGAGGAGAAAAATATGGTAGTCAGAGGACTAAATGTACAAGGAGGAAGAGGAGAGATACAAAGGAAAGTGGAAAATATGATAAAGGAAGAGATGAAGATGGAAACAAAGATTGAAGAGGCAATTGAAATAGGAAGAGGTGTAGTGTTAATAAAATGAGAAGCATGGCGGATAATAAAGATAATGAAAAAAAAGAATGATGAAAGGTAATGGAATTTACATAGACGATGACATGACTAAAAAGAGAGGGACGTCCAAATGAAGATAAGGCAATAGCCAAAAAAATGGAAAAGGATGATAAGAGGGTGAAAGTAGGATACAAAAATTGTGGGTAGATGGGGAGGAATGGAGATGATCAGATAAGGAGGAAAAGATGGGAAAGTGGATGACAAAAAACTAACAGAGTGAGGGGGGATTTAAAAATGGGAGGGAATGAAGAAAGGGGTGAAAGAGAAAAAGCGAAATGGAGTTAATAAAATTCTATTTTGGAATGTAACGGGTTTAAAAAACAAAGGGAAAGAATTTTGGAAATATGTAAGGCGATTTATGGTGGAAACATAGATGGAGGAGAAAGGATGGGAGGAAAGTGGTGGAAAGAAATGTTACCGGAGGAATTCACATGGCAGATACAATTTGGGGAGAGAACGAAGAAGAGGGGAAGAGCAAAAGGAATGGGCGGCAGTAGAAGAAGAAGAGGTGTACAAGTGTACAGGGTTGATGAAAACCAATGTAAGGACAGAAGTAGGTGAAAGATATATGATAATAACAGTCTATGGAATAGAAATGGAAACAACAAGAAGAGAAATAGAAAAGGCCGTTAGTCAAAATGAAGAAACAAAGATAATAATAAGGGGAGATTTTAATGCAAAATTGGGGTGGAAGGGGAATGATGATAAATGGAAGAGTAAAAATGAGGAGATCTATGGACAAGAAAATAAATGGACAAAGAATGAAATTGCTAGAATTATGTAAAGAAAGAGGATGGACAATAATGAACGGCAACATGGAGGAAGGGGAAAAGGGAGAGTTTACGTTTATAGGAGGAATGGGAGAATCGGTAATAGACTACGTAATAGTGAATGAAAAATGCTTAGAAGACGTAGAAAGTTTTAAGATAGGGGAGGAAGAGGAAGCGGATCACCAACCGCTGGAATTAACTTTGGGGGAAAGATGAAGAAGACGAAGAAGAAAACAGAGAGGAATGGGTGGAGAAGAAGATATGGACAAAAGATAGTATAGAAAGGTATAGAGGAAAAATGGAAATAGTAGAGGAAGAACAAGAAACAACGAATGAAATAGATGAGGAGATAAAAATATGGATACAAAAATGGAAGAAGCGACTCAAATAAGAAGATTCAGGAAAGAAACAAGGAGAATGGTACAAAAAATGAATGGTGGAATGGAGACTGCCAAAGAGCGAAGAGAGAAATGAGAAGAGGAAGAAGAAGGTGGAAAAATGGATATAGATGAATACAGAAATAAAAGAAAAGAGTTCAGAGAAATGTGTAAAACCAGAAAGGAAGAATACAAAAAGGAATTGGAAACAGAGATCATCGAAATAAAAAACGAAGGACAAGCTTGGGAGTTTTTAAAAAGAAAGCGAAAAGAGAAAGAAAAATAGAAATAAAAATAAATGAGGAGAAATGGGAGGAACACTGTAAAAGTTTGCTACGAGAACCGGACGAAAACATAATAAAAATTAAAAGAAAGAGGAGAAGCAGAGAGGGGGGAATTGAAAAAGTGGAATTAGAAGAAGCGATAGAAAATCTAAAAATGGGTAAAGCGAGAGGTTCGGACTGGACACAGGGGGAACAATGGAGATTTACAGGAGAGAGGATGAGGGAGAGAATGAGAAAAACATATGAAAGGATATGGAAAGGAGAAGGACTACCTCAACAATGGAGGGAGATAATAATATGTCCAATTTACAAAGGAGGGGATAGGAGGGAATTAAAAACTACAGAGGGATAAGCTTAACAAACGTAGGATACAAAGTGTATAGTGAGATTCTAAGTAGAAAGCGAAGTAGAGGAAAAAAATTAATTTCAGATTGATAGATGGGCTTCAGAAGAGGAAGAGGTACTATCGATTGTATATACGTACTAAAGCACCTGATTAATAAACAGTTGGAAAAGAAAGGAGAGAAAATGTTCGCCATTTTTTTTGATTTGAGGGCTGCGTTCGACAAGGTGGAAAGAGGTTTGTTGTGGGAGAGGATGAGAATAAAAGGAATCAGTGAGGATGTGTTAGATGCGGTGGAGGAAATTTATGAGGACACGAGTTGCAGAACCAGAGTGGGAGGGAGAATGGGGAACAAGTTTAAGACGGGAAGACGACTGAAACAAGGATGTCCGTTAAGTCCGTGTTTATTTTCTTTATATATTGGAGATCTAGAAGAGGAATTGGAGAGAAACCAAGTGGGTGGAATAGTGGTAGGAAGAAGAAAAGTATGGGTATTCGCGTATGCGGACGAATTAGTTGTGATAGCAAAAGGTGAAGAAGATATGAGAGGGGTAATAAAAACATTAAGGAAATACTTACAATAGTAAAAGTTAGAGGCAAACGTGAGCAAAACAAAAATCATGTAATTTAAAAGAGAGAAAGAAGAAAGTATCATGGCATTGGGGAGAGGAAGAAATAGAGATTGTGGGCAAATAGAAGTATTTAGTACATGTACTAAAATACGATAATAAGGATAGTGAACAAATAAGGGAATTGGAAAGAAAAGGAAATATGATAATCGGACAAGTGTGAGGAATAGGGGACAGAATATTCGGAAAAGATTTTGAAAAAAGACGGTGGTTATTCGAGAGGATAGTCAAAGCAGTGATGATGTACGGAGCAGAGGTGTGGGGCTGGAAGGAATGGGTGGAATTAGAAGGTATATAAGAGAAGTCTGGAAGTGGATATTGGGATTAGAAAGGGAAACACTAGGATACATAGTACAAGAGGAAGCAAAAATATAAAGGATAAGAACCGAAACGGGATGAAGAGCGGTGAGGTATGAGGAAAAGATCGAATGTTGGAAAGAGATAAAATTTCAAAAAATAAAATATGGAGAAAGAGAAAGAACTTGGAATACGTACATGAAAGAAGGATGCAATGAATTGAGATTGGAAGGAAGAGATAAAAGGATATTGTTAGGGGATAATGGGGAAAGGATCGAATGGATGAGGGAAGTAATGAGAGAAGACAGTGGATGGAGAAACAGAAAAGAAAAATAATTAAGTTAAATTGAAAGTCAATAAGTTATATGTTATTTTATAATGATAATTTTTACAGACTTATTTCTTAATATAGATTCCTTAAAGTGGAGGGAAGATATAAAGTCACTACCCTTGATTCAATGTGCCGACGTTTCTCCCGACCTATGCGGGCTTCTTTAGGGCTTCTTAAAATTTAGAGCGTGACAGTCACATCTAACATAATATTTAAAAAACCAACAAAATTGTCACTAAATTAATCACGAAGATTAACAGCGGCCACAAACTAAAAGTTCATAAATTAAATAAATAAATATATATATTAATAAGACACTTTATAGTACGAAACGGATGAATAATAATAATAACTTTTAATTTGTGACCACTGTTAATCTTGGTGATTAATTTAGTGTACAATTTTGTTGGTTTTAAATATTATGTTAGATGTGACTGTCACGCTCTAAATTTCAAGAAGCCCTGAAGAAGCCCGCATAGGTCGGGCGAAATGTCGGCACATTGAATCAAGGGTAGTGACTCTATTTCTTTCCTCCACTTTATGGATTCTATATTAAGATATAAGTCTGTAACTGTAATATTGGAGGATAAAATTAATTCAATGATAATTTTTTTATTTTGTTATTGTAACCGAATTCTTTTGTTTTGGTAAAGAACAAAATAAATATCTATTCTACTTGAATACTTGTATGATTTTTAGTTTCATTTATTCATCAATCAGCGTCACTGGAATTGTTTGACAAAATTTGTATGGAATCGACGTTTTTACTGAAATTTGCGTCAAATTATCTACTAATTCAGCGACAATTTCTCTGAATGTTTTTTAAATAATTTATTACTTGTATATGTCCGTTTTTCCCACTCCACACACTTTTCTGTTTTGTTGCTCTCATTTGATACTAGCGTCGAATGAAAAATAATATAGTCGTATTTTGCTTTCTCTGCAGTGTGCTCGTAATTATCTGAATGTTTTTTATTCGATGAACCAATATCTTGTATTATGATTATTATCGGAAATGTACCATACGAATAAATAAGTAAATAAATGTGATGTATTTCAAATTTCTTTTATTTCATATTTAACTTAAATTACTTATACCACATCCTCTTGTACTAATTCTAATTAGCATTTTAATTAAATTACTTTGTTATAGAGTCGAATTTTTGCAAGGGAAACTACACGGTTTATTTAAAAATGGAAGATTTCAGTGTTATCAGAAACAAATTCTTTGAATTACTGAATTTTGCGTCAAATTCTCCCAATTTAATCTTAATTTGGTTTGAGACTTCAATCAATTTATTAAGGTTATGTAGCAGAAATTCAGCGTACGGTTTGAGCGGTTCAGTGAATATCTTGTAATATTAAATCGGACGCTTTCTCGGCTAACATAAAAGTGGGGGCATTGGTATGTCCCGACAAAGTAATTGGTATCACGCTTGCGTCGACAACTCGAAGGTTATTTATACCGTGAACTCGAAACTTATTGTCTACGACTGCTTCTGGGTCTCTCGATGGACCCATTTTACATGTGGTTGTCTGATGATACCCTGTATTTGTCACACGACGAATGGCACAATCCCAATAATCGTCCGAGTCATACTTTAAATGTTCACATCCGAAAACTACATTTTTCACTTGCCGTGACTGGTACTTTTGAAACGCGGAAGTGTTTGATATTCTTTGGACTTTGCGAATTGCCGTTATCATTGTGCGCATGTCATGGTTTTCTGGATCGGTGAAGTAGTCGCCATGGATTTTAAGTTTGTCGTAAGGATTGGTCGAACGCAACCGCAAATACCCATACGATTTTGGGTGAAGCAACAGTATAAAAACGGCCCAAGTATATTTTTCATCCAAGTTCTTCCACACACTGTTGTATACGTCTTGATTGAGGTTGAAAACATGTTTATAAACTAAAGTTGGGTACTCATGTATGCTGCTGCCTACGAATATCAGCTCTATATCTGGATAGTTTTCGTGATAGTTGGCTGCGTGTGTTTTCATGAATAAGATAGCTTCGACTGCCTGGACGGAAGACAGAGCGCCGCCTCCTTCGAGAGTGAAGTTTAGAATGGAGAGCAAGTTGTAGTCTTTTTGAAGCAGTACTATGTGTTCGTTCACTGAAAATAACAACCCCAAGAACATCGGGTGGTCATATACTTTGTTACCGACCGGTAGGTCACGCATCAAAGGTATCTTCATTTCTTTGAGATGATCTCGAGGCCCAATACCGGACAACATCAGTATATGAGGAGAACCCAAAACTCCAGCGCTTAAAATGATTTCTTTTCTAGCATTTACCACGAAGGTTTTTCCATTGCGCATGAACTCTACACCGTAAGCAGTTTTGGTTGTCTCATCTACCAGTACTCGCGTCACGAAACTATTTTTCAGTACAACCAAATTTTTCCTACGTCTGGCTGGTCTCAAAATGCTTTTTCCGAGCTACATCTGCGTCCATCTCTTAAAGTGACTTGCATGGAAGACACTCCCATTTGGTTTTTACCGTTGTAGTCGACGTAGGGGTAACCGAGCTCATTGGCAGCTTGGACGAAAACTTTGCCCGATATAGTTTGGTAAGCGTCCTGGACGTTCAAGTATCCGCTGGTGTTGTGGTACCCGGAATCCAGAATTTTGACAGTTGAGTTTTCCGATTTCATAAAGTATGGAAGAACGTCTTTGTATGACCATCCCGGGTTACCCATCGCCTCCCATCTGTCGTAATCGTACCTGCTCCCTCTCGTGTAGAACATGGAATTAATAACGCTGCTCCCACCCAATGCTTTGCCCCTCGGCCAATGCATTCGACCATCAACCATGCCTAAAATATCTTAGTAGAAAACAAATTTAACTCGTTTTACGTACCTAAACCAAAGTTTTCTTGCTTCTCTACCACATAGTCCCAGTTGTACTTAGTCTGTTGAAGTGACGTTGCCAGGACTGGTACTTCGGAAACCCGAGGAGGACTGTCCCCCGCTTCCAGCAGTAACAATTTGATGTTTGGGTTCTCCGACAATCTACTGGCTAAGACCGCACCTGCTGTACCGGCACCCACCACCACGTAATCGTACAAGCCGCCACCTAAAAACTCATTCATCTTTTTTTTTTAACCATTCCATTTTCTTACCTTTTTTGGTCACTTCGTAAGAAGGTAGTTCGAAATTACCGGTAATTTTCAAGAAAATCTCGATCAAGTTTAATGCGTTGATATCGTTGATTTGTGCGTCACACTTTAACATGAAAATAAACAATGTAGTCGTTGTTACCCACATTTTGTAGTCGTCACTTGGATCGGTCAAACTAGAATGTGCATTTCTTAACTTGAAGTTTGCTCATTGTATTGTTATGGATACAAAAACGAATGTGAATATTTTACACGCCATTTATTTGCCGAATATCAATTGTTCGTATAGCGATGTAATTACCACCGTGAAGTTACCCACACTTAAAATCAAAACTAAAAACTTTTAAAAAAAAATCACTGACCCTGAATTTTTTTATTGTTAATAAACATCTTCATAATACTTCAAAAGAATTTGAGTCAATTTTGAGATTTGATGAAAACTGGCGCTGAATCACTGACGATTTTTCACCGACTATACCTGCATTTGAATCATTTTTGCAAAGCTCATTAATCTCAAAACTGAAAGTTTTAAAAAAATCACTAATGCTGAATTTTTTTATTGTTAATAAACATCTTCATAGTACTGTATCATTTTTGAGATTTGATGAAAACTGGCGCTAAATCACTGACGTTTTTTCACCGACTATACCTACATTTGAATCATTTTTGCAAAGCTCATTAATATCAAAACTTAAAGCTTTAAAAAAATCACTGACGCTGAATTTGTTTATTGTTAATAAACATCTTCATTATACTTCAAAAAAATTTGCGTCATTATTGAGATTTGACGAAAACTGACGCTGAATCACTAACGCTTATGAGAATTATGTTGTTCCTGAGAATCACCACTTTGGTTTTCGGATTTGGTCATCAAGACCCTCCCGGATAATTAGGGAAAAATGTACATACAACACAATTTCACAAAACACAATCACATTACACACTTAATTAATATTATTACTTGTGAATACTAGGGTGGGTAAGGGTTGGCATGTTTAGGTTTTAGTGGTTTTCCTAAACCTTGAAGTAAATGCTTTGCCAAGACGAACCAATCCACAATTGCACACGGTTTCGTCACCACACTGCACAGGTTTATGCTGATCTTCTGGGGCACCATACATAACACTTACATCACAATACAATATTTAAAATGTACCATACGATTAAATAAATAAATGAGAAGAGAAAGCTACCCCGGGCATCGGAATTGCGAACTTCGCTTGCGGGACCGTGAGGGCACTTTTTTGGTAGCAAATTTGACATCGTTTGTCAAATTTTGTTTGCGTGCAATTTTTTTAATACATAGAATGAACAATTACAAACAACATATTGAAAAATTTAGATGCTGTTATATTCTTAAAAAAAGTTTCAAGATGGCAAGCGTCAGTTTTTATCAAATCTCAAAATTGACACAAATTCTTTTGAAGTATTATGAAGATGATTATTAACAATAAAAATTCAGCGTCAGTGATTTTTTAAAGCTTTCAGTTTTGAGTTTAAAGAGCTTTGCAAAAATGATTGAAATGTAGATATAGTCGGTGAAAAATCGTGAGTGATTCAGCGCCAGTTTTCATCAAATCTCAAAATTGACACAAATTCTTTTGAAGTATTATGATGTTTATGAACTATAAAAAATTCAGCGTCAGTGATTTTTAAAGCTTTCAGTTTTGAGATTAAAGAGATTTTCAAAAATGATTCAAATATAGGTATAGTCGGTGAAAAATCGTCAGTGATTCAGCTCCAGTTTTCATCAAATCTCAAAATTGACACAAATTCTTTTGAAGTATTATGATGTTTATGAACAATAAAAAAATTCAGCGTCAGTGATTTTTTTAAAGCTTTCAGTTTTGAGATTAAAGAGATTTTCAAAAATGATTCAAATATAGGTATAGTCGGTGAAAAATCGTCAGTGATTCAGCTCCAGTTTTCATCAAATCTCAAAATTGACACAAATTCTTTTGAAGTATTATGATGTTTATGAACAATAAAAAAATTCAGCGTCAGTGATTTTTTTAAAGCTTTCAGTTTTGAGATTAAAGAGATTTTCAAAATGATTCAAATATAGGTATAGTCGGTGAAAAATCGTCAGTGATTCAGCTCCAGTTTTCATCAAATCTCAAAATTGACACAAATTCTTTTGAAGTTTATGAACAATAAAAAAATTCAGCGTCAGTGATTTTTTTAAAGCTTTCAGTTTTGAGATTAAAGAGATTTTCAAAAATGATTCAAATATAGGTATAGTCGGTGAAAAATCGTCAGTGATTCAGCTCCAGTTTTCATCAAATCTCAAAATTGACACAAATTCTTTTGAAGTATTATGATGTTTATGAACAATAAAAAAATTCAGCGTCAGTGATTTTTTTAAAGCTTTCAGTTTTGTGATTAAAGAGATTTTCAAAAATGATTCAAATATAGGTATAGTCGGTGAAAAATCGTCAGTGATTCAGCGCCAGTTTTCGTCAAATCTCAATAATGACGCAAATTTTGTTGAAGTATTATGAGATGTTTATTAACAATAACAAAATTCAGTGTTGCAAGATTAATAATTAAAAAAACGTTGAAACTAAATAGAACTTTATTTTAATGGACAGGAAAATAAAAGCCTGTAAACGTTTTGATTCTTTTAGAACAACTTAACGCGCATGCTCCAATAGTATACTACTATGGAAATAAAGCAAAGAGCGGCAAACTTAAAACAATAATGTGTTTATTTCAACATTTAGCGTCAGTGATTTTTTTTAAGTTATTAGTTTTGATTTTAAGTGTGGGTGTCATCACGTGGTAATTACATCACTATACGAACAATGTAATTCGGAAAATAAATCGCGTGTAAAATATTCACATTTGTTTTTGTATTCATAATAATACAATGAGCAAACTTCAGTTAAGAACGGCACATTCTAGTTTGACCAATCCAAGTGATGACTACAAAATGTGGGTAACAACGATTACTTTGTTTATTTTCATGTTGAAATGTGAAGCACAGATCGACGATATCGACGCATTAAACTTTATCGAGAATCTCTTGAAAATCACCGGTAATTTCGAACTACCTTCTTACCAAGTGACCAAGAAAGGTAAGAAAACGGAACGGTTAAAAAAAAAGATAAACGAGTTTTTAGGTGGCGGCTTGTACGATTACGTGGTGGTGGGTGCCGGTACAGCAGGTGCGGTCTTAGCCAGTAGATTGTCGGAGAACCCAAACATCAAATTGTTGCTGCTGGAAGCGGGGGACAGTCCTCCTCGGGTTTCCGAAGTACCAGTCCTGGCAACGTCACTTCAACAGACTAAGTACAACTGGGACTATGTGGTAGAGAAGCAAGAAAACTTTGGTTTAGGTACGTAAGACGAGTTAAATTTGTTTTCTACTAAGATATTTTAGGCATGGTTGATGGTCGAATGCATTGGCCGAGGGGCAAAGCATTGGGTGGGAGCAGCGTTATTAATTTCATGTTCTACACGAGAGGGAGCAGGTACGATTACGACAGATGGGAGGCGATGGGTAACCCGGGATGGTCATACAAAGACGTTCTTCCATACTTTATGAAATCGGAAAACTCAACTGTCAAAATTCTGGATTCCGGGTACCACAACACCAGCGGATACTTGAACGTCCAGGACGCTTACCAAACTAGATCGGGCAAAGCTTTCGTCCAAGCTGCCAATGAGCTCGGATACCCCTACGTCGACTACAACGGTGAAAACCAAATGGGAGTGTCCACCATGCAAGTCACTTTAAGAGATGGACGCAGATGTAGCTCGGAAAAAGCATTTTTAAGACCAGCCAGACGTAGAAAAAATTTGGTTGTACTGAAAAATAGTTTCGTGACGCGAGTACTGGTGGATGAAACAACCAAAACTGCTTACGGTGTAGAGTACATGTGCAATGGAAAGACCTTCGTGGTAAAGACTAGAAAAGAAGTCATTTTAAGCGCTGGAGTTTTGGGTTCTCCTCAGATACTGATGTTGTCCGGTATTGGGCCTCGAGATCATCTCAAAGAAATGAAGATACCTTTGATGCGTGACCTACCGGTCGGTAACAAACTATATGACCACCAGATGTTTTTGGGGTTGTTATTTTCAGTGAACGAAGACATAGTACTGCTTCAAAAAGACCTTAACTTAGTCTCCATTCTAAACTTCACTCTCGAAGGAGGCGGCGCTCTGTCTTCCGTCCAGGCAATCGAAGCTATCTTATTTATGAAAACACACGCAGCCAACTATCACGAAAACTATCCAGATATAGAGCTGATGTTCGTAGGCAGCAGCATACATGAGTACCCAACTTTAGCTTATAAACATGCTTTCAACCTCAACCAAGACGTATACAACAGTGTGTGGAAGAACTTGGATGAAAAATATACTTGGGCCGTTTTTATATTATTGCTTCACCCAAAATCGTATGGGTATTTGCGGTTGCGTTCGACCAATCCTTACGACAAAGTTAAAATTCACGGCAACTACTTCACCGATCCCGAAAACCATGACATGCGCACTATGATAACGGCAATCCGCGAAGTCCAAAAGAATTTCCAAGGCTTCGCCGTTTCAAAAGTACCAGTCACGGCAAGTCAAAAATGTAGTTTTCGGATGTGAACATTTAAAGTACGACTCGGACGATTATTGGGAATGTGCCATTCGTCGTGTGACAAATACAGTGTATCATCAGACAACCACATGTAAAATGGGTCCATCAAGAGACCCAGAAGCAGTCGTAGATAATAAGTTTCAAGTTCACGGCATAAATAACCTTCGAGTTGTCGACGCAAGCGTGATACCAATTACTTTGTCGGGACATACCAATGCCCCCATTTTTATGTTAGCCGAGAAAGCGTCCGATTTAATATTACAAGATATTCACTGAACAGCTCAAACTGTACATCCATGGACTCTGAATTTCTGTTACATAACCTTAATAAACTGATAGAAGTCTCAAAACAAACAATAATAACGCTAATATTAAATTCATAGAATTTAACGCGGAAAACCATGTAAATTATACCTGTAAAAAATTCAGAGATTCCATAATATAAGTTAAATGTGAAATAAAGGAAATTTGAAACATAAGATATTAGTTTTTCAAATAAAAAAAACATTCAGATGTTTAAGGTGCAAGTGATACAAGCTGATGACAATGCAGAAAAAGCAAAATACGACTGTATCAATTTTCACTAAACACAAGTATCAAATAAAAATGTCAGAAAAGTGAGTGGAGTGAGAAAAATAGACAACTGTAAGTCATAAATGTTCCAAACTGCATTCAGAGAAATTAACGCTAAATTAGTATATAATTTTACGCTTAAATTCAATAAATCAGTTAGTGTCAATCTTATTCCATGAGTTTGCGTTAATTGCATACACATATTGTTTAAAGATTCCAGAAACTCTGTGATGCTGAATTATGAATAAATAAAACTAAATCATACAAAAACTCAAGTAAATTAAAATGATATAATTTATTTAAATTTAATCATAAACAAAAATTCAAATGTTTGCGTCACTGAATGTCGAATAAATGCAAAGTAATTCAAGAATTAAAATATCAATAATATTTGTTTCACACAAACTTACTTCACTTAAACTTCATTTAAATTAAGCCCATAACTGTTCCAAAAAACATTCAAAGAAATTAACACTGAATTAGTACATAATTTTACGATTACTTTCAGTAAAAACGCACATAAATTAGTATCAATCTGTACACCAATATATTCCATGAGTATGCGTCAATTGCATACAAGTATTGTCAAAAGATTCCAGAAATTCAGTGACTCTAAATAATGAATAAATAAAACTAATACAAAAACTGACCCAAATTAATATGACATAATTCATTTAAATTTAATTATAAATAAAAATTCAAATATTTACGTCACGGAAATTTGAACAAAACAAAGTAATTCAAAAATTAAAATATCAATAATATTTGTTTCATACACATTTCTTTACTTAAACTTCATTTAAATTTGATCCATAAATGTTCAAAAAATATTTAGAAAAATTCTATATACCATGAGTTTGCGTCAATTGCATACAAATATTATCAAAACAATTCAGAAATTTAGTGACGGTGAATTATGAATAAATAAAACTAAATCATACAAGAACTAACTAAATTAATATGAGGTAATTTATTTAAATTTAATTAAAAATAAAAATTCAAATATTTGCGTCACTGAATTTTAACAAAAATAAATTAATTTAAGAATTCAAGTAAAAATATCAATAAATTTGTTACATACAAACTTACTTTACTTACACTTTATTTAAATTGAGTTCATAAATGTTCCAAAAAACATTCAAAGAAATTAACGCTGAATGAGTAGATAACTTTACGGTTAATTTCAGTAAAAGTTAGAGTCAATCTGGATACGGGTGTATTTCATGAGGTTGCATCAAATACATACAAATTTCGTCAAAGATTCCAGAAATTCAGTGACGCTGAATTATAAAATAAATATATCATACAAAAACTCAAGTAAATTAATATGATATAATTCATTTAATTTTAATCATAAGTAAAAAGTCAAAAGAATTTGCGTCATTAAACTCTAAAACAATTCAAATAATTTTTGAAACGGTCAGAAATTGCATCCTCAGAATAAATTCAAATTGACGCTTAAGTACGTTTACTGCGCACACAACAATAAAAACAAATCTTGAATCCAATTTTGGGAACTAAAATATATTATGAGAAACATACTAAATATGAGTGATGTTCTATAATATTTATTCAATTGCTGCTTCTAACATGACAAACGCCATTTCCGACTAATATATTTATCTGAAGAACGCTCAATCGCATAAATGCAACCAACAGAGCGCACAATTTAGAAATACATGATAATTAGGAATTTAATAAATATGCGCGATATTCGATTAATATTTATTTCTTTGATGCTGAATCTCATATACGCAACCAACAATACGCAGCGGTTTTAAATAAATGAAATGACAGAATTCAATTGAAACTGAATTTCTTAAACCATTTAGAATTTCGATAAATTAGAAGGCGAAAATTAGTAACAAACATGAGTCATTGTCGAATAAAATTTATTAGACGCACAATCTTACATTTACGAATTTTATGTAACATTTGAATTATTTTTGCAAAGCTCATTAAAATCAAAACTGAAAGTTTTAAAAAAAATCACTGACACTGAATTTTTTTAGTTTAATAAATATCTTCAGATTTTACGTTAAATTATGCAATTTCACTTTTGATTAAAACCCAATTAATTGTAAACATATTCGATTACTTCAAAAAAATTTACTTATTTTTGAAATTTGACTAAAACTGACGCTAAATCACTGACGATTTTTCACCGAATTTGTGTACATTTAAATTATTTTTGCAAAGCTCATTAATATCAAAACTGAAAGTTAAAAAAAATCACTGGCGTTGAATTTTTTTATTGTTAATTAATATCTTCATAATACTTCAAAAGAATTTGTGTCAATTTTGAGATTTGATGAAAACTGGCGCTGAATCACTGACGATTTTTCACCGACTATACCTACATTTGAATAATTTTTGCAAAGCTCATTAATCTCAAAACTGAAAGCTTTAAAAAAAATCACTGACTCTGAATTTTTTATTGTTAATAATTGTCTTCATAATACTTCAAAATAATTGGCGTCATTTTTGAGATTTGACGAAAACTGACTCCGAATCCTCGATTAATACTTATTATTTTTGCAAAGCTCATTAAAAAACAAAACATAATTAATTTCAAACTAATTATAACTACCTTATAAATTAAATAAAATTACATCACCCACGTGAAGTTACCCACACTTTTAACCACGCAAATTATTTTGTATATATGGACGAATAAATGTATTTTAATTGATGTTAAATCAAAATTACTATATCGGTATATAATCTAAATATCATTATGATACGTTATGAGAAGGGAAAGCTACCCCGGGCATCGTAATTGCGAACTTCGCTTGCGGGACTGTGTGCTTGCAATTTTTTTTATACATAGAATGAACAATTACAAACAATATATTAAATAATTCAGATGCTGTTATTTTTTTAAAAAAAGTTACAAGACCGGTAAGTTATACCCGAGCGACGTAATCGCGAGCATCTCTTTGATGGCAAGCGTCAGTTTTCATCAAATCTCAAAATTGACACAACATTTTTTGAAGTGTTATGAAGATGTTTATTAATAATAAAAAATTCAGCCTCAGTGATTTTTTTTAAAGTTTTTATAAAAGCTTTGCAAAAATAATTCAAATGTAGGTAAATTTGGTGAAAAATCGACAGTGATTTAGCGTCAGTTTTCGTCAAATCTCAAAAATGAACAAATTTTTTTGAAGTATTATTAAGATGTTTATTAACAATAAAACTATTCAGCGTCAATGATTTTTTTAAAGCGTTCGGTTTTGATTTTAATGACCCTTGCAAAAATAATTCCAATGTAGGTATAGTCAGTGAAAAATCGTCAGTGATTTAGGGTCAGTTTTCGTCAAATCTCAAAAATGACGCAAATTTTTTTGAAGTAATCGAATATGTTTACAATTAATTGGGTTTTAATCAAAAGTGAAATTGCATAATTTAACGTAAAATCTGAAGATATTTATTAAACTAAAAAAATTCAGTGTCAGAGATTTTTTTTAAAACTTTCAGTTTTGATTTTAATGAGCTTTGCAAAAATAATTCAAATGTTACATAAAATTCGTAAATGTAAGATTGTGCGTCTAATAAATTTTATACGACAATGACTCATGTTTTTTACTAATTTTCGCCTTCTAATTTATCGAAATTCTAAATGGTTTAAGAAATTCAGTTTCAATTGAAGGCGTCATTCTGTCATTTCATTTATTTAAAACCGCTGCGTATTGTTGGTTGCGTATATGAGATTCATCATCAAAGAAATAAATATTAATCGAATATCGCCCATATTTATTAAATTCCTTATAATTATCATGTATTTCTAAATTTGTGCGCTCTGTTGGTTGCATTTATGCAATTGACCGTTCTTCAGATAAATATTAATCGGAAATGGCGTTTGTCATGTTAGAAGCAGCAATTGAATAAATATTATAGAACATCACTCATATTTAGTATGTTTGTCATAATATATTTTAGTTCCCAAAATTGGAGTCAAGATTTGTTTTTATTGTTGTATGCGTAGTACACGTATTTAAGCGTCAACCAACTGCTTAGATCAGAAAATTTTGGTGTGCATGTAGTAATTTGAATTTATTCTGAGGATGCAATTACTGACCATTTAAAAAAATTATTTGAATTGTTTTAGAGTTTAATGACGCAAATTCTTTGACTTTTTACTTATGATTAAAATTAAATGAATTATATCATATTAATTTACTTGAGTTTTTGTATGATATATTTATTTTATAATTCAGCGTCACTGAATTTCTGGAATCTTTTGACGAAATTTGTATGTATTTGATGCAACCTCATGAAATACACCCGTATCCAGATTGACTCTAACTTTTTACTGAAATTAACCGTAAAGTTATCTACTCATTCAGCGTTAATTTCTTTGAATGTTTTTTGGAACATTTATGAACTAAATTTAAATAAAGTGTAAGTAAAGTAAGTTTGTATGTAACTAATTTTATTGATATTTTTCTTGAATTCTTGAATTAATTTATTTTTGTTTAAAATTCAGTGACCCAAATATTTGAATTTTAATTCGTGATTAATTTTAATTGAAGTTCTCGAGAATTGATAAATTGAAATTCAGTGTCACGATATTTGTGTGGTGGGACTTGGAAAGACCCGACTTTTTTTCTGTTTACAGTAGAATCTTGTCTTAACCTAACTTATTAAGAACAAAGTCACAAATATTTATTACATATTCATTGCGAAACGTTTAAATTATTAAAAATTCAGTGACACAAGTCAGTCAGTCAGTTTATAAATTAAATAAATAAATATATATATTAATAAAACACTCTATAGTACGAAACGGACGAATAATAATAATAACTTTTAATTTGTGACCACTGTTAATCTTGGTGATTAATTTAGTGTACAATTTTGTTGGTTTTTAAATATTATGTTAGATGTGACTGTCACGCTCTAAATTTCAAGAAGCTCTGAAGAAGCCCGCATAGGTCGGGCGAATTGTCGGCACATTGAATCAAGGGCAGTGACTCTATTTCTTCCCTCCACTTTATGGATTCTATATTAAGATATAAGTCTGTAACTGTAATTTTGGAGGATAAAATTAATTCAATGATATTTTTTTTATTTTGTTATTGTAACCTAATTCTTTTGTTTTGGTAAAGAACAAAATAAATATCTATTCTACTTGAATACTTGTATGATTTTTAGTTTCATTTATTCATCAATCAGCGTCACTGGAATTGTTTGACAATATTTGTATAGAATCGACGTTTTTACTGAAATTTGCGTCAAATTATCTACTAATTCAGCGACAATTTCTCTGAATGTTTTTAATAATTTATTACTTGTATATGTCCGTTTTTTCCACTCCACACACTTTTCCGTTTTGTTGCTCTCATTTGATACTAGCGTCGAATGAAAATGATATAGTCGTATTTTGCTTTCTCTGCAGTGTGCTCGTAATTATCTGAATGTTTTTTATTCGATGAACCAATATCTTGTATTATGATTATTATCGGAAATGTACCATACGAATAAATAAGTAAATAAATGTGATGTATTTCAAATTTTTTTATTTTATGTTTAACTTAAATTACTTATACCACATCCTCTTGTACTAATTCTAGTTACCATTTTAATTAAATTACTTTGTTATAGAGTCGAATTTTTGCAAGGGAAACTACATGGTTTATTTAAAAATGGAAGATTTCAGTGTTATCAGAAACAAATTCTTTGAATTACTGAATTTTGCGTCAAATTCTCCCAATTTAATTTTAATTTGGTTTGAGACTTCTATCAGTTTATTAAGGTTATGTAGCAGAAATTCAGCGTACGGTTTGAGCGGTTCAGTGAATATCTTGTAATATTAAATCGGACGCTTTCTCAGCTAACATAAAAGTGGGGGCATTGGTATGTCCCGACAAAGTAATTGGTATCACGCTTGCGTCGACAACTCGAAGGTTATTTATGCCGTGAACTCGAAACTTATTGTCTACGACTGCTTCTGGGTCTCTCGATGGACCCATTTTACATGTGGTTGTCTGATGATACACTGTATTTGTCACACGACGAATGGCACATTCCCAATAATCGTCCGAGTCGTACTTTAAATGTTCACATCCGAAAACTACATTTTTGACTTGCCGTGACTGGTACTTTTGAAACGGCGAAGCCTTGGAAATTCTTTGGACTTCGCGGATTGCCGTTATCATAGTGCGCATGTCATGGTTTTCGGGATCGGTGAAGTAGTTGCCGTGAATTTAACTTTGTCGTAAGGATTGGTCGAACGCAACCGCAAATACCCATACGATTTTGGGTGAAGCAACAGTATAAAAACGGCCCAAGTATATTTTTCATCCAAGTTCGTCCACACACTGTTGTATACGTCTTGATTGAGGTTGAAAGCATGTTTATAAGCTAAAGTTGGGTACTCATGCATGCTGCTGCCTACGAACATCAGCTCTATATCTGGATAGTTTTCGTGATAGTTGGCTGCGTGTGTTTTCATAAATAAGATAGCTTCGATTGCCTGGACGGAAGACAGAGCGCCGCCTCCTTCGAGAGTGAAGTTTAGAATGGAGAGCAAGTTGAAGTCTTTTTGAAGCAGTACTATGTGTTCGTTCACTGAAAATAACAACCCCAAGAACATTGGTGGTCATATACTTTGTTACCGACCGGTAGGTCACGCATCAAAGGTATCTTCATTTCTTTGAGATGATCTCGAGGCCCAATACCGGACAACATCAGTATATGAGGAGAACCCAAAACTCCAGCGCTTAAAATGATTTCTTTTCTAGCATTTACCACGAAGGTTTTTCCATTGCGCATGTACTCTACACCGTAAGCGGTTTTGGTTGTCTCATCTACCAGTACTCGCGTCACGAAACTATTTTTCAGTACAACCAAATTTTTCCTACGTCTGGCTGGTCTCAAAAATGCTTTTTCCGAGCTACATCTGCGTCCATCTCTTAAAGTGACTTGCATGGTGGACACTCCCATTTGGTTTTCACCGTTGTAGTCGACGTAGGGGTATCCGAGCTCATTGGCAGCTTGGACGAAAACTTTGCCCGATGTAGTTTGGTAAGCGTCCTGGACGTTCAAGTATCCGCTGGTGTTGTGGTACCCGGAATCCAGAATTTTGACAGTTGAGTTTTCCGATTTCATAAAGTATGGAAGAACGTCTTTGTATGACCATCCCGGGTTACCCATCGCCTCCCATCTGTCGTAATCGTACCTGCTCCCTCTCGTGTAGAACATGGAATTAATAACGCTGCTCCCACCCAATGCTTTGCCCCTCGGCCAATGCATTCGACCATCAACCATGCCTAAAATATCTTAGTAGAAAAAAAATTTAACTCGTCTTACGTACCTAAACCAAAGTTTTCTTGCTTCTCTACCACATAGTCCCAGTTGTACTTAGTCTGTTGAAGTGACGTTGCCAGGATTGGTACTTCGGAAACCCGAGGAGGACTGTCCCCGCTTCCAGCAGCAACAATTTGATGTTTGGGTTCTCCGACAATCTACTGGCTAAGACCGCACCTGCTGTACCGGCACCCACCACCACGTAATCGTACAAGCCGCCACCTAAAAACTCATTCATCTTTTTTTAACCATTCCATTTTCTTACCTTTTTGGTCACTTCGTAAGAAGGTAGTTCGAAATTACCGGTAATTTTCAAGAAAATCTCGATCAAGTTTAATGCGTTGATATCGTTGATTTGTGCGTCACACTTTAACATGAAAATAAACAATGTAGTCGTTGTTACCCACATTTTGTAGTCGTCACTTGGATCGGTCAAACTAGAATGTGCATTTCTTAACTTGAAGTTTGTTCATTGTATTGTTATGGATACAAAAACGAATGTGAATATTTTACACGCCATTTATTTGCCGAATATCAATTGTTCGTATAGTGATGTAATCACCACCGTGAAGTTACCCACACTTAAAATCAAAACTAAAAACTTTAAAAAAAAAATCACTGACCCTGAATTTTTTATTGTTAATAAACATCTTCATAATACTTCAAAAGAATTTGAGTCAATTTTGAGATTTGATGAAAACTGGCGCTGAATCACTAACGATTTTTCACCGACTATACCTGCATTTGAATCATTTTTGCAAAGCTCATTAATCTCAAAACTGAAAGCTTTAAAAAAATCACTAACGCTGAATTTTTTTATTGTTAATAAACATCTTCATAGTACTGCATCATTTTTGAGATTTGATGAAAACTGGTGCTAAATCACTGACGTTTCTTCACCGACTATACCTACATTTGAATCATTTTTGCAAAGCTCATTAATATCAAAACTTAAAGCTTTAAAAAAATCACTGACGCTGAATTTGTTTATTGTTAATAAACATCTTCATTATAGTTCAAAAAAATTTGCGTCATGATTGAGATTTGACGAAAACTGACCCTGAATCACTAACGATTATGAGAATTATGTTGTTCCTGAGAATCACCACTTTGGTTTCCGGACTTGGTCATCTAGACCCTCCCGGATAATTAGGAAAAAATGTACATACAACACAATTTCACAAAACACAATCACATTACACACTTAATTAATATAATTACTTGTGAATACTAGGGTGGGTAAGGGTTGGCATGTTTAGGTTTTAGTGGTTTTCCTAAACCTTGAAGTAAATGCTTTGTCAAGACGAACCAATCCACAATTGCACACGGTTTCGTCACCACACTGCACAGGTTTATACTGATCTTCTGGGGCACCATACATAACACTTACATCACAATACAATATTTAAAATGTACCATACGATTAAATAAATAAATGAGAAGAGAAAGCTACCCCTGGGCATCGGAATTGCGAACTTCGCTTGCGGGACCGTGAGGGCACTTTTTTGATAGCAAATTTGACATCGTTTGTCAAATTTTGTTTGCGTGCAATTTTTTTTATATATAGAATGAACAATTACAAACAACATATTAAAAATTTAGATGCTGTTATATTCTTAAAAAAGTTTCAAGATGGCAAGCGTCAGTTTTCATAAAATCTCAAAATTGACACAAATTCTTTTGAAGTATTATGAAGATGTTTATTAACAATAAAAAAATTCAGCGTCAGTGATTTTTTTAAAGCTTTCAGTTTTGAGATTAATGAGCTTTGCAAAATGATTGAAATGTAGGTATAGTCGGTGAAAAATCGTCAGTGATTCAGCGCCAGTTTTCATCAAATCTCAAAATTGACACAAATTCTTTTGAAGTATTATGAAGATGTTTATTAACAATAAAAAAATTCAGCGTCAGTGATTTTTAAAGCTTTCAGTTTTGAGATTAATGAGCTTTGCAAAAATGATTGAAATGTAGGTATAGTCGGTGAAAAATCGTCAGTGATTCAGCGCCAGTTTTCATCAAATCTCAAAATTGACACAAATTCTTTTGAAGTATTATGAAGATGTTTATTAACAATAAAAAAATTCAGCGTCAGTGATTTTTTTAAAGCTTTCAGTTTTGAGATTAAAGAGCTTTGCAAAAATGATTGAAATGTAGGTATAGTCGGTGAAAAATCGTGAGGGATTCAGCGTCAGTTTTCATCAAATCTCAAAATTGACACAAATTCTTTTGAAGTATTATGAAAATGTTTATTAACAATAAAAAAATTCAGCGTCAGTGATTTTTTAAAGGTTTCAGTTTTGAGATTAAAGAGCTTTGCAAAATGATTGAAATGTAGGTATAGTCGGTGAAAAATCGTGAGTGATTCAGCGCCAGTTTTCATCAAATCTCAAAATTGACACAAATTCTTTTGAAGTATTATGAAGATGTTTATTAACAATAAAAAAATTCAGCGTCAGTGATTTTTTTAAAGCTTTCAGTTTTGAGATTAAAGAGCTTTGCAAAAATGATTCAAATGTAGGTATAGTCGGTGAAAAATCGTCAGTGATTCAGCGCCAGTTTTCATCAAATCTCAAAATTGACACAAATTCTTTTGAAGTATTATGAAAATGTTTATTAACAATAAAAAAATTCAGCGTCAGTGATTTTTTTAAAGCTTTCAGTTTTGAGATTAAAGAGCTTTGCAAAATGATTGAAATGTAGGTATAGTCGGTGAAAATTTTATCGTCAGTGATTCAGCGCCAGTTTTCATCAAATCTCAAAATTGACACAAATTCTTTTGAAGTATTATGAAGATGTTTATTAACAATAAAAAATTCAGCGTCAGTGATTTTTTTAAAGGTTTCAGTTTTGAGATTAAAGAGCTTTGCAAAAATGATTGAAATGTAGGTATAGTCAGTGAAAAATCGTCAGTGATTCAGCGCCAGTTTTCATCAAATCTCAAAATTGACACAAATTCTTTTGAAGTATTATGAAAATGTTTATTAACAATAAAAATTCAGCGTCAGTGATTTTTTTAAAGGTTTCAGTTTTGAGATTAATGAGCTTTGCAAAAATGATTCAAATGTAGGTATAGTCGGTGAAAAATCGTTAGTGATTCAGCGTCAGTTTTCATCAAATCTCAAAATTGACACAAATTTTGTTGAAGTATTATGAGATGTTTATTAACAATAAAAAATTTAGTGTTGCAAGATTAATTAAAAAAACGTTGAAACTAAATAGAACTTTATTTTAATGGACAGGAAAATAAAAGCCTGTAATCGTTTTGATTCTTTTTAGAACAACTTAACGCGCATGCTCCAAAAGTATACTACTATGGAAACAAAGCAAAGAGCGGCAAACTTAAAACAATAATGTATTTATCTCAACATTTAGCGTCAGTGATTTTTTTTAAGTTATTAGTTTTGATTTTAAGTGTGGGTGTCATCACGTGGGTAATTACATCACTATACGAACAATGTAATTCGGAAAATAAATCGCGTGTAAAATATTCACATTTGTTTTTGTATTCATAATAAAACAATGAGTAAACTTCAAGTTAAGAACGGCACATTCTAGTTTCACCAATCCAAGTGATGACTACAAAATGTGGGTAACAACGATTACTTTGTTTATTTTCATGTTGAAATGTGAAGCACAGATCGACGATATCGACGCATTAAACTTTATCGAGAATCTCTTGAAAATCACCGGTAATTTCGAACTACCTTCTTACCAAGTGACCAAGAAAGGTAAGAAAACGGAACGGTTAAAAAAAGATAAACGAGTTTTTAGGTGGCGGCTTGTACGATTACGTGGTGGTGGGTGCCGGTACAGCAGGTGCGGTTTTAGCCAGTAGATTGTCGGAGAACCCAAACATCAAATTGTTGCTGCTGGAAGCGGGGACAGTCCTCCTCGGGTTTCCGAAGTACCAGTCCTGGCAACGTCACTTCAACAGACTAAGTACAACTGGGACTATGTAATAGAGAAGCAAGAAAACTTTAGTTTAGGTACGGAAGACGAATTCAATTTTTTTTCTACTAAGATATTTTAGGCATGGTTGATGGTCGAATGCATTGGCCGAGGGGCAAAGCATTGGGTGGGAGCAGCGTTATTAATTTCATGTTCTATACGAGAGGGAGCAGGTACGATTACGACAGATGGGAGGCGATGGGTAACCAGGGATGGTCATACAAAGACGTTCTTCCATACTTTATAAAATCGGAAAACTCAACTGTCAAAATTCTGGATTCCGGTACCACAACACCAGCGGATACTTGAACGTCCAGGACGCTTACCAAACTAGATCGGGCAAAGCTTTCGTCCAAGCTGCCAATGAGCTCGGATACCCCTACGTCGACTACAACGGTGAAAACCAAATGGGAGTGTCCACCATGCAAGTCACTTTAAGAGATGGACGCAGATGTAGCTCGGAAAAAGCATTTTTGAGACCAGCCAGACGTAGAAAAAATTTGGTTGTACTGAAAAATAGTTTCGTGACACGAGTACTGGTGGATGAAACAACCAAAACTGCTTACGGTGTAGAGTACATGCGCAATGGAAAGACCTTCGTGGTAAAGACTAGAAAAGAAGTCATTTTAAGCGCTGGAGTTTTGGGTTCTCCTCAGATACTGATGTTGTCCGGTATTGGGCCTCGAGATCATCTCAAAGAAATGAAGATACCTTTGATGCGTGACCTACCGGTCGGTAACAAAGTATATGACCACCCGATGTTCTTGGGGTTGTTATTTTCAGTGAACGAAGACATAGTACTGCTTCAAAAGACCTTAACTTAGTCTCCATTTTAAACTTCACTCGAAGGAGGCGGCGCTTTGTCTTCCGTCCAGGCAATCGAAGCTATCTTATTTATGAAAACACACGCAGCCAACTATCACGAAAACTATCCAGATATAGAGCTGATGTTCGTAGGCAGCAGCATACATGAGTACCCAACTTTAGCTTATAAACATGCTTTCAACCTCAACCAAGACGTATACAACAGTGTGTGGAAGAACTTGATGAAAAATATACTTGGGCCGTTTTATATTATTGCTTCACCCAAAATCGTATGGGTATTTGCGGTTGCGTTCGACCAATCCTTACGACAAAGTTAAAATTCACGGCAACTACTTCACCGATCCCGAAACCATGACATGCGCACTATGATAACGGCAATCCGCGAAGTCCAAAGAATTTCCAAGGCTTCGCCGTTTCAAAAGTACCAGTCACGGCAAGTCAAAAATGTAGTTTTCGGATGTGAGCATTTAAAGTACGACTCGGACGATTATTGGGAATGTGCCATTCGTCGTGTGACAAATACAGTGTATCATCAGACAACCACATGTAAAATGGGTCCATCGAGAGACCCAGAAGCAGTCGTAGACAATAAGTTTCGAGTTCACGGTATAAATAACCTTCGAGTTGTCGACGCAAGCGTGATCCGATTTAATATACAAGATATTCACTGAACAGCTCAAACCGTACATCCATGGACGCTGAATTTCTATTACATAACCTTAATAAACTGATAGAAGTCTCAAAACAAACAATAATAACGCTCAATATTAAATTCATAGAATTTAACGCGGAAAACCATGTAAATTATTCCATAATATAAGTTAAATGTGAAATAAAAGGAAATTTGAAACATAAGATATTAGTTCTTCAAATAAAAAAACATTTAGATGATTAAGGCGCAAGTGATACAAGCTGATGACAATGCAGAAAAAGCAAAAATACGACTGTATCAATTTTCACTAAACACAAGTATCAAATAAAAATGTCAGAAAAGTGAGTGGAGTGAGAAAAATAGACAACTGTAAGTCATAAATGTTCCAAACAGCATTCAGAGAAATTAACGCTAAATTAGTATATAATGTTACGCTTAAATTCAATAAATCAGTTAGTGTCAATCTTATTCCACGAGTTTGCGTTAATTGCATACACATATTGTCAAAAGATTCCAGAAACTCTGTGATGCTGAATTATGAATAAATAAAACTAAATCATACAAAAAACTCAAGTAAATTAAAATGATATAATTTATTTAAATTTAATCATAAACAAAAATTCAAATGTTTGCGTCACTGAATGTTGAATAAATGCAAAGTAATTCAAGAATTAAAATATCAATAATATTTGTTTCACACAAATTTACTTCACTTAAACTTCATTTAAATTAAGCCCATAACTGTTCCAAAAAACATTCAAAGAAATTAACACTGAATTAGTACATAGTTTTACGATTACTTTCAGTAAAACGCACATAAATTAGTATCAATCTGCACACCAATATATTCCATGAGTTTGCGTCAATTGCATACAAGTATTGTCAAAAGATTCTAGAAATTCAGTGACTCTAAATAATGAATAAATAAAACTAATACAAAAACTGAGGAAAAATTAATATGACATAATTTATTTAAATTTAATTATAAATAAAAATTCAAATATTTGCGTCACTGAATTTTAAACAAAAATAAATTAATTCAAGAATTCAAGTAAAAATATCAATAAAATTTGTTACATACAAACTTACTTTACTTATACTTTATTTAAATTAAGTCCATAACTGTTCCAAAAAACATTCAAAGAAATTAACACTGAATTAGTACGTAATTTTACGATTACTTTCAGTAAAAACGCACATAAATTAGTATCAATCTGTACACCAAATTCCATGAGTTTGCGTCAATTGCATAAGAGTATTGTCAAAAGATTCCAGAAATTCAGTGACTCTAAATAATAAATAAATAAAACTAATACAAAAACTGACGCAAATTAATATGACATAATTCATTTAAATTTAATTATAAATAAAAATGCAAATATTTACGCCACTGAAATTTGAACAAAACAAAGTAATTCAAGAATTAAAATATCAATAATATTTGTTTCATACACATTTCTTTACTTAAACTTCATTTAAATTTGATAAATAAATGTTCAAAAAATATTTAGAGAAATTCTATATACCATGAGTTTGCGTCAATTGCATACAAATATTATCAAAACAATTCAGAAATTTAGTGACGGTGGATTATGAATAAATAAAACTAAATCATACAAGAACTAACTAAATTAATATGAGATAATTTATTTAAATTTAATAACAAATAAAAAT
Organism: Abscondita cerata; assembly: GCA_030710515.1. Taxonomy (NCBI): domain Eukaryota; kingdom Metazoa; phylum Arthropoda; class Insecta; order Coleoptera; family Lampyridae; genus Abscondita; species Abscondita cerata. The sequence goes on along the minus strand of JALBCR010000744.1, from coordinate 15,099 downwards.
TCAAATATTTGCGTCACTGAATTTTAAACAAAAATAAATAAATTTAAGAATTCAAGTAAAATATCAATAAAATTTGTTACATACAAACTTACTTTACTTACACTTTATTTAACTTTAGTTCATAAATGTTCCAAAAAACATTCAAAGAAATTAAGGCTGAATGAGTAGATAACTTTACGGTTAATTTCAGTAAAAACGTTAATTTTTTAGTGTCAATCTGAATACCAATGTATTTCATGAGGTTGCGTCAAATGCATACAAATTTCGTCAAAAGATTCTAGAAATTCAGTGACTCTGACAATACAATATATGATACAAAAACTCAAGTAAATTAATATGATATTATTCATTTAAATTTAATCATAAATAAAAGTTAAAGAATTTGCGGCATTAAACTCTGAAACAATTCAAATAATTTTTTGAAATGGTCAGAAATTGCATCATCAGAATAAATTTAAATTACTACATGCACACCAAAATTTTCTGATGGATGCAGTTGGTTGACGCTTAAGTACGTTTAGTGCGCACACAACAATACAAACAAATCTTGAATCCAATTTTGGGAACTAAAATATATTATGAGAAACATACTAAATATGAGTGATGTTCTATAATATTTATTCAATTGCTGCTTCTAAATGCAACCAACAGAGCGCACAAATTTAGAAATTCATGATAATTATAAGAAATTTAATAAATATGCGCGATATTCGATTAATATTTATTTCTTTGATGCTGAATCTCATATACGCAACCAACACTACGCAGCGGTTTTATATAAATGAAATGACAGAATGACGCCTTCAATTGAAACTGAATTTCTTAAACTATTTAGAATTTCGATAAATTAGAAGGCGAAAATTAGTAAAAACATGAGTCATTGTCGTATAAAATTTATTAGACGCACAATCTTACATTTACGAATTTTATGTAACATTTGAATTATTTTTGCAAAGCTCATTAAAATCAAAACTGAAAGTTTAAAAAAAATCTCTGACATTGAATTTTTTTAGTTTAATAAATATCTTCAGATTTTATGTAAAATTATGCAATTTCACTTTTGATTAAAACCCAATTAATTGCAAACATATTCGATTACTTCAAAAGAATTTGTGTCAATTTTGAGATTTGATGTAAACTGGCGCTGAATCACTGACGATTTTTCACCGACTATACCTACATTTGAATCATTTTATCAAAGCTCATTAATATCAAACTGAAAGCTTTCAAAAAATCATTGACTCTGAATTTTTTATTGTTAATAATTGTCTTCATAATACTTCAAAATAATTGGCATCATTTTTGAGATTTGACGAAAACTGACTCGAATCCTCGATTTATACTAATTATTTTTGCAAAGCTCATTAAAAACAAAACATAATTAATTTCAAACTAATTATAACTACCTTATAAATTAAATAAAATTACATCACCCACGTGAAGTTACCCACACTTTTAACCACGCAAATTATTTTGTATATATGGACGAATAAATCTATTTTAATTGATGTTAAACCAAAATTACTATATCGGTATATAATCTAAATATCATTACGATACGTTATGAGAAGGGAAAGCTACCCGAGCATCGTAATTCCGAACTTCGCTTGCGGGGCCGTCTGCGTGCAATTTTTTTTAATACATAGAATGAACAATTACAATCAACATATTAAAAATTCAGATGCTGTTATTTTTTAAATAAAGTTACAAGACGGGTAAGTTATACGCGAGCGACGTAATCGCGAGCATCTCTTTGATGGCAAGCGTCAGTTTTCATCAAATCTCAAAATTGACACAAAATTTTTGAAGTATTATGAAGATGTTTATTAACAATAAAAAATTCAGCCTCAGTGATTTTTTTAAAGTTTTTTATAAAAACTGCAAAAATAATTCAAATATAGGTAAATTCGGTAAAAAATCGTCAGTGATTTAGCGTCAGTTTTCGTCAAATCTCAAAATGAGCAAATTGTTTTGAAGTAATCGAATATGTTTGCAATTAATTGGGTTTTAATCAAAAGTGAAATTGCATAATTTAACGTAAAATCTGAAGATATTTATTAAACTAAAAAATTCAGTGTCAGAGATTTTTAAAACTTTCAGTTTTGATTTTAATGAGCTTTGCAAAAATAATTCAAATGTTACATAAAATTCGTAAATGTAAGATTGTGCGTCTAATAAATTTTATACGACAATGACTCATGTTTTTTACTAATTTTCGCCTTCTAATTTATCGAAATTCTAAATAGTTTAAGAAATTCAGTTTCAATTGAAGGCATTCTGTCATTTCATTTATATAAAACCGCTGGGCAGTGTTGGTTGCGTATATGAGATTCAGCATCAAAGAAATAAATATTAATCGAATATCGCGCATATTTATTAAATTCCTTATAATTATCATGTATTTCTAAATTTGTGCGCTCTGTTGGTTGCATTTAGAAGCAGCAATTGAATAAATATTATAGAACATCACTCATATTTAGTATGTTTCTCATAATATATTTTAGTTCCTAAAATTGTAGTCAAGATTTGTTTTTATTGTTGTATGCGTAGTACACGTACTTAATCGTCAACCAACTGCATCCATCAGAAAACTTTGTTGTGCATGTAGTAATTTGAATTTATTCTGGGGATGCAATTTCTGACCGTTTCAAAAAATTATTTGAATTGTTTTAGAGTTTAATGACGCAAATTCTTTGACTTTTTACTTATGATTAAAATTAAATGAATTATATCATATTAATTTACTTGAGTTTTTGTATGATATATTTATTTTATAATTCAGCGTCACTGAATTTCTGAAATTTTTTGACGAAATTTGTATGTATTTGATGCAACCTCATGAAATACACCCGTATCCAGATTGACTCTAACTTTTTACTGAAATTAACCGTAAAGTTATCTACTCATTCAGCGTTAATTTATTTGAATGTTTTTGGAACATTTATGAACTAAATTTAAATAAAGTGTAAGTAAAGTAAGTTTGTATGTAACTAATTTTATTGATATTTTTACTTAAATTCTTGAATTAATTTATTTTTGTTTAAAATTCAGTGACCCAAATATTTGAATTTTAATTCGTGATTAATTTTAATTGAAGTTCTCGAGAATTGATAAATTGAAATTCAGTGTCACGATATTTGTGTGGTGGGACATGGAGAGACCTGCCTTTTGTTTGTTTTCAGTAGAAACTTGTCTTAACCTAACTTATTAAGAACAAAGTCACAAAATATTTAATACCAAAATCTTGTTAGTATGCGGTGCGTAACGTTTACATTATTAAAAATTCAGCGACACAGATATTTGAATTTTAATTCGTGATTAATTTTAATTGAAGTTCTCGAGGATTGATAAATTGAAATTCAGTGTCACGATATTTGTGTGGTGGGACATGGACCTGCCTTTTGTTTGTTTTCAGTAGAAACTTGTCTTACCTAACTTATTAAGAACAATGTCACAAAATATTTAATGCAAAAATTTGTTGGTATGTAATCCGAAACGTTTAAATTATTAAAAATTCAGCGACACAGATATTTGAATTTTAATTTGTGATTAATTTTAATTGAAGTTCTCGAGAATTGATAAATTGAAATTAAGTGTCACGATATTTGTGTGGTGGGACATGGAGAGACCTGCCTTTTGTTTGTTTTCAGTAGAAACTTGTCTTACCTAACTTATTAAGAACAATGTCACAAAATATTTAATGCAAAAATTTGTTGGTATGTAATCCGAAACGTTTAAATTATTAAAAATTCAGCGACACAGATATTTGAATTTTTAATTTGTGATTAATTTTAATTGAAGTTCTCGAGAATTGATAAATTGAAATTAAGTGTCACGATATTTGTGTGGTGGGACATGGAGAGACCTGCCTTTTGTTTGTTTTCAGTAGAAACTTGTCTTACCTAACTCATTAAAACAAAGTCACAAAATATTTAATACCATAAAACTTGTTAGTATGCGGTGCGAAACGTTTACATTATTAAAAATTTAGTGATACAGATATTCGAATTTTAATTCGTGATTAATTTTAATTGAAGTTTTCGAGAATTGATAAATTGAAATTAAGTGTCACGATATTTGTGTGGTGGGACATGGACCTGCCTTTTGTTTGTTTTCAGTAGAAACTTGTCTTACCTAACTTATTAAGAACAATGTCACAAAATATTTAATGCAAAAAATTTGTTGGTATGTAATCCGAAACGTTTAAATTATTAAAAATTCAGCGACACAGATATTTGAATTTTAATTCGTGATTAATTTTAATTGAAGTTCTCGAGAATTGATAAATTGAATTTCAGTGTCACGATATTTGTGTGGTGGGACATGGAGAGACCTGCCTTTTGTTTGTTTTCAGTAGAAGCTCGTCTTACCTAACTTATTAAGAACAATGTCACAAAATATTTAATGCAAAAAATTTGTTGGTATGTAATCCGAAACGTTTAAATTATTAAAAATTCAGCGACACAGATATTTGAATTTTAATTCGTGATTAATTTTAATTGAAGTTCTCGAGAATTGATAAATTGAAATTAAGTGTCACGATATTTGTGTGGTGGGACATGGAGAGACCTGCCTTTTGTTTGTTTTCAGTAGAAACTTGTCTTACCTAACTTATTAAGAACAATGTCACAAAATATTTAATGCAAAAATTTGTTGGTATGTAATCCGAAACGTTTAAATTATTAAAAATTCAGCGACACAGATATTTGAATTTTAATTCGTGATTAATTTTAATTGAAGTTCTCGAGAATTGATAAATTGAAATTAAGTGTCACGATATTTGTGTGGTGGGACATGGAGAGACCTGCCTTTTGTTTGTTTTCAGTAGAAACTTGTCTTACCTAACTCATTAAAACAAAGTCACAAAATATTTAATACCATAAAACTTGTTAGTATGCGGTGCGAAACGTTTACATTATTAAAAATTTAGTGATGCAGATATTCGAATTTTAATTCGTGATTAATTTTAATTGAAGTTTTCGAGAATTGATAAATTGAAATTCAGTGTCACGATATTTGTGTAGTGGGACATGGAGAGACCTGCCTTTTGTTTGTTTTCAGTAGAAGCTCATCTTACCTAACTTATTAAGAACAATGTCACATAATATTTAATGCAAAAATTTGTTGGTATGTAATCCGAAACGTTTAAATTATTAAAAATTCAGCGACACAGATATTTGAATTTTAATTCGTGATTAATTTTAATTGAAGTTCTCGAGAATTGATAAATTGAAATTAAGTGTCACGATATTTGTGTGGTGGGACATGGAGAGACCTGCCTTTTGTTTGTTTTCAGTAGAAACTTGTCTTACCTAACTCATTAAAACAAAGTCACAAAATATTTAATACCATAAAACTTGTTAGTATGCGGTGCGAAACGTTTACATTATTAAAAATTTAGTGATGCAGATATTCGAATTTTAATTCGTGATTAATTTTAATTGAAGTTTTCGAGAATTGATAAATTGAAATTCAGTGTCACGATATTTGTGTGGTGGGACATGGAGAGACCTGCCTTTTGTTTGTTTTCAGTAGAAGCTCATCTTACCTAACTTATTAAGAACAATGTCACATAATATTTAATGCAAAAAATTTGTTGGTATGTAATCCGAAACGTTTAAATTATTAAAAATTCAGCGACACAGATATTTGAATTTTAATTCGTGATTAATTTTAATTGAAGTTCTCGAGAATTGATAAATTGAAATTAAGTGTCACGATATTTGTGTGGTGGGACATGGAGAGACCTGCCTTTTGTTTGTTTTCAGTAGAAGCTCGTCTTACCTAACTTATTAAGAACAATGTCACAAAATATTTAATGCAAAAATTTGTTGGTATGTAATCCGAAACGTTTAAATTATTAAAAATTCAGCGACACAGATATTTGAATTTTAATTCGTGATTAATTTTAATTGAAGTTCTCGAGAATTGATAAATTGAAATTAAGTGTCACGATATTTGTGTGGTGGGACATGGAGAGACCTGCCTTTTTGTTTGTTTTCAGTAGAAACTTGTCTTACCTAACTTATTAAGAACAATGTCACAAAATATTTAATGCAAAAAATTTGTTGGTATGTAATCCGAAACGTTTAAATTATTAAAAATTCAGCGACACAGATATTTGAATTTTAATTCGTGATTAATTTTAATTGAAGTTCTCGAGAATTGATAAATTGAAATTAAGTGTCACGATATTTGTGTGGTGGGACATGGAGAGACCTGCCTTTTGTTTGTTTTCAGTAGAAACTTGTCTTACCTAACTCATTAAAACAAAGTCACAAAATATTTAATACCATAAAACTTGTTAGTATGCGGTGCGAAACGTTTACATTATTAAAAATTTAGTGATGCAGATATTCGAATTTTAATTCGTGATTAATTTTAATTGAAGTTTTCGAGAATTGATAAATTGAAATTCAGTGTCACGATATTTGTGTGGTGGGACATGGAGAGACCTGCCTTTTGTTTGTTTTCAGTAGAAGCTCATCTTACCTAACTTATTAAGAACAATGTCACAAAATATTTAATGCAAAAATTTGTTGGTATGTAATCCGAAACGTTTAAATTATTAAAAATTCAGCGACACAGATATTTGAATTTTAATTCGTGATTAATTTTAATTGAAGTTCTCGAGAATTGATAAATTGAAATTAAGTGTCACGATATTTGTGTGGTGGGACATGGAGAGACCTGCCTTTTGTTTGTTTTCAGTAGAAACTTGTCTTACCTAACTCATTAAAAACAAAGTCACAAAATATTTAATACCATAAAACTTGTTAGTATGCGGTGCGAAACGTTTACATTATTAAAAATTTAGTGATGCAGATATTCGAATTTTAATTCGTGATTAATTTTAATTGAAGTTTTCGAGAATTGATAAATTGAAATTCAGTGTCACGATATTTGTGTGGTGGGACATGGAGAGACCTGCCTTTTGTTTGTTTTCAGTAGAAGCTCATCTTACCTAACTTATTAAGAACAATGTCACAAAATATTTAATGCAAAAAATTTGTTGGTATGTAATCCGAAACGTTTAAATTATTAAAAATTCAGCGACACAGATATTTGAATTTTAATTCGTGATTAATTTTAATTGAAGTTCTCGAGAATTGATAAATTGAAATTAAGTGTCACGATATTTGTGTGGTGGGACATGGAGAGACCTGCCTTTTGTTTGTTTTCAGTAGAAGCTCGTCTTACCTAACTTATTAAGAACAATGTCACAAAATATTTAATGCAAAAAATTTGTTGGTATGTAATCCGAAACGTTTAAATTATTAAAAATTCAGCGACACAGATATTTGAATTTTAATTCGTGATTAATTTTAATTGAAGTTCTCGAGAATTGATAAATTGAATTTCAGTGTCACGATATTTGTGTGGTGGGACATGGAGAGACCTGCCTTTTGCTTGTTTTCAGTAGAAACTTGTCTTACCTAACTCATTAAAAACAAAGTCACAAAATATTTAATACCATAAAACTTGTTAGTATGCGGTGCGAAACGTTTACATTATTAAAAATTTAGTGATACAGATATTCGAATTTTAATTCGTGATTAATTTTAATTGAAGTTCTCGAGAATTGATAAATTGAAATTCAGTGTCACGATATTTGTGTGGTGGGACATGGAGAGACCTGCCTTTTGTTTGTTTTCAGTAGAAACTTGTCTTAACCTAACTTATTAAGAACAAAGTCACAAAATATTTAATACCAAAAATCTTGTTAGTATGCGGTGCGTAACGTTTACATTATTAAAAATTCAGCGACACAGATATTTGAATTTTAATTCGTGATTAATTTTAATTGAAGTTCTCGAGGATTGATAAATTGAAATTCAGTGTCACGATATTTGTGTGGTGGGACATGGACCTGCCTTTTGTTTGTTTTCAGTAGAAACTTGTCTTACCTAACTTATTAAGAACAATGTCACAAAATATTTAATGCAAAAATTTGTTGGTATGTAATCCGAAACGTTTAAATTATTAAAAATTCAGCGACACAGATATTTGAATTTTAATTTGTGATTAATTTTAATTGAAGTTCTCGAGAATTGATAAATTGAAATTAAGTTACACGATATTTGTGTGGTGGGACATGGAGAGACCTGCCTTTTGTTTGTTTTCAGTAGAAACTTGTCTTACCTAACTCATTAAAAACAAACTCACAAAATATTTAATACCATAAAACTTGTTAGTATGCGGTGCGAAACGTTTACATTATTAAAAATTTAGTGATACAGATATTCGAATTTTAATTCGTGATTAATTTTAATTGAAGTTTTCGAGAATTGATAAATTGAAATTCAGTGTCACGATATTTGTGTGGTGGGACTTGGAAAGACCTGACTTTTTTCTGTTTACAGTAGAATCTTGTCTTAACCTAACTTATTAAGAACAAAGTCACAAAATATTTATTACATATTCATTGCGAAACGTTTAAATTATTAAAAATTCAGTGACACAAGTCAGTCAGTCAGTTTATAAATTAAATAAATAAATATATATATTAATAAGACACTCTATAGTACGAAACGGACGAATAATAATAACTTTTAATTTGTGACCACTGTTAATCTTGGTGATTAATTTAGTGTACAATTTTGTTGGTTTTTTAAGTATTATGTTAGATGTGACTGTCACGCTCTAAATTTCAAGAAGCTCTGAAGAAGCCCGCATAGGTCGGGCGAATTGTCGGCACATTGAATCAAGGGCAGTGACTCTATTTCTTCCCTCCACTTTATAGATTCTATATTAAGATATAAGTCTATAACTGTAATTTTGGAGGATAAAATTAATTCAATGATAATTATTTTATTTTGTTATTGTAACCGAATTCTTTTGTTTTGGTAAAGAACAAAATAAATATCTATTCTACTTGAATACTTGTATGATTTTTAGTTTCATTTATTCATCAATCAGCGTCACTGGAATTGTTTCACAATATTTGTATAGAATCGACGTTTTTACTGAAATTTGCGTCAAATTATCTACTAATTCAGCGACAATTTCTCTGAATGTTTTTTTAATAATTTATTACTTGTATATGTCCGTTTTTTCCACTCCACACACTTTTCTGTTTTGTTGCTCTCATTTGATACTAGCGTCGAATGAAAAATGATATAGTCGTATTTTGCTTTCTCTGCAGTGTGCTCGTAATTATCTGAATGTTTTTTTATTCGATGAACCAATATCTTGTATTATGATTATTATCGGAAATGTACCATACGAATAAATAAGTAAATAAATGTGATGTATTTCAAATTTCTTTTATTTCATATTTAACTTAAATTACTTATACCACATCCTCTTGTACTAATTCTAGTTACCATTTTAATTAAATTACTTTGTTATAGAGTCGAATTTTTGCAAGGGAAACTACATGGTTTATTTAAAAATGGAAGATTTCAGTGTTATCAGAAACAAATTCTTTGAATTACTGAATTTTGCGTCAAATTCTCCCAATTTAATTTTAATTTGGTTTGAGACTTCTATCAGTTTATTAAGGTTATGTAGCAGAAATTCAGCGTACGGTTTGAGCGGTTCAGTGTATATCTTGTAATATTAAATCGGACGCTTTCTCGGCTAACATAAAAGTGGGGGCATTGGTATGTCCCGACAAAGTAATTGGTATCACGCTTGCGTCGACAACTCGAAGGTTATTTATGCCGTGAACTTGAAACTTATTATCTACGACTGCTTCTGGGTCTCTCGATGGACCCATTTTACATGTGGTTGTCTGATGATACACTGTATTTGTCACACGACGAATGGCACATTCCCAATAATCGTCCGAGTCGTACTTTAAATGTTCACATCCGAAAACTACATTTTGACTTGCCGTGACTGGTACTTTTGAAACGGCGAAGCCTTGGAAATTCTTTGGACTTCGCGGATTGCCGTTATCATAGTGCGCATGTCATGGTTTTCGGGATCGGTGAAGTAGTTGCCGTGAATTTTAACTTTGTCGTAAGGATTGGTCGAACGCAACCGCAAATACCCATACGATTTTGGGTGAAGCAACAGTATAAAAACGGACCAAGTATATTTTTCATCCAAGTTCTTCCACACACTGTTGTATACGTCTTGATTGAGATTGAAAGCATGTTTGTCAGCTAAAGTTGGGTACTCATGCATGCTGCTGCCCACGAACATCAGCTCTATATCTGGATAGTTTTCGTGATAGTTGGCTGCGTGTGTTTTCATAAATAAGATAGCTTCGATTGCCTGGACGGAAGACACAGCGCCGCCTCCTTCGAGAGTGAAGTTTAGAATGGAGAGCAAGTTGAAGTCTTTTTGAAGCAGTACTATGTGTTCGTTCACTGAAAATAACAACCCCAAGAACATCGGGTGGTCATATACTTTGTTACCGACCGGTAGGTCACGCATCAAAGGTATCTTCATTTCTTTGAGATGATCTCGAGGCCCAATACCGGACAACATCAGTATATGAGGAGAACCCAAAACTCCAGCGCTTAAAATGATTTCTTTCTAGCATTTACCACGAAGGTTTTTCCATTGCGCATGTACTCTACACCGTAAGCGGTTTTGGTTGTCTCATCTACCAGTACTCGCGTCACGAAACTATTTTTCAGTACAACCAAATTTTCCTACGTCTGGCTGGTCTCAAAAATGCTTTTTCCGAGCTACATCTGCGTCCATCTCTTAAAGTGACTTGCATGGTGGACACTCCCATTTGGTTTTCACCGTTGTAGTCGACGTAGGGGTATCCGAGCTCATTGGCAGCTTGGACGAAAACTTTGCTCGATGTAGTTTGGTAAGCGTCCTGGACGTTCAAGTATCCGCTGGTGTTGTGGTACCCGGAATCCAGAATTTTGACAGTTGAGTTTTCCGATTTCATAAAGTATGGAAGAACGTCTTTGTATGACCATCCCGGGTTACCCATCGCCTCCCATCTGTCGTAATCGTACCTGCTCCCTCTCGTGTAGAACATGGAATTAATAACGCTGCTCCCACCCAATGCTTTGCCCCTCGGCCAATGCATTCGACCATCAACCATGCCTAAAATATCTTAGTAGAAAAAAAATTTAACTCGTCTTACGTACCTAAACCAAAGTTTTCTTGCTTCTCTACCACATAGTCCCAGTTGTACTTAGTCTGTTGAAGTGACGTTGCCAGGATTGGTACTTCGGAAACCCGAGGAGGACTGTCTCCCGCTTCCAGCAGCAACAATTTGATGTTTGGTTCTCCGACAATCTACTGGCTAAGACCGCACCTGCTGTACCGGCACCCACCACCACGTAATCGTACAAGCCGCCACCTAAAAACTCATTCATCTTTTTTTTTTAACCATTCCATTTTCTTACCTTTCTTGGTCACTTCGTAAGAAGGTAGTTCGAAATTACCGGTAATTTTCAAGATATTCTCGATCAAGTTTAATGCCTTGATATCGTTGATTTGTGCGTCACACTTTAACATGAAAATAAACAATGTAGTCGTTGTTACCCACATTTTGTAGTCGTCACTTGGATCGGTCAAACTAGAATGTGCTTTTCTTAACTTGAAGTTTGCTCATTGTATTGTTATGGATACAAAAACGAATGTGAATATTTTACACGCGATTTATTTGCCGAATATCAATTGTTCGTATAGTGATGTAATCACCACCGTGAAGTTACCCACACTTAAAATCAAAACTAAAAACTTTAAAAAAAAATCACTGACCCTGAATTTTTGTATTGTTAATAAACATCTTCATAATACTTCAAAAGAATTTGAGTCAATTTTGAGATTTGATGAAAACTGGCGCTGAATCACTGACGTTTTTCACCGACTATACCTACATTTGAATCATTTTTGCAAAGCTCATTAATATCAAAACTGAAAGCTTTAAAAATCACTAACGCTGAATTTTTATTGTTAATAAACATCTTCATAGTACTGCATCATTTTGAGATTTGATGAAAACTGGTGCTAAATCACTGACGTTTCTTCACCGACTATACCTACATTTGAATCATTTTTGCAAAGCTTAATAATATCAAAACTTAAAGCTTGGAAAAATGTACATACAACACAATTTCACAAAACACAATCACATTACACACTTAATTAATATTATTACTTGTGAATGCTAGGTTGGGTAAGGGTTGGCATGTTTAGGTTTTAGTGGTTTTCCTAAACCTTGAAGCAAATGCTTTGCCAAGACGAACCAATCCACAATTGCACACGGTTTCGTCACCACACTGCACATTTAAAATGTACTATACGATTAAATAAATAAATGAGAAGAGAAAGCTACCCCGGGCATCGGAATTGCAAACTTAGCTTGCGGGACCGTGTGGGCACTTTTTTGATAGCAAATTTGACATCGTTTGTCAAATTTTGTTTGCGTGCAATTTTTTTTATACATAGAATGACCAATTACAAACAACATATTAAAAAATTTAGATGCTGTTATATTCTGTAAAAAAGTTTCAAGATGGCAAACGTCAGTTTTCATCAAATCTCAAAATTGACACAAATTCTTTTGAAGTATTATGAAGATGTTTATTAACAATAAAAAAATTCAGCGTCAGTGATTTTTTTAAAGCTTTCAGTTTTGAGATTAATGAGCTTTGCAAAAATGATTGAAATGTAGGTATAGTCGGTGAAAAATCGTGAGGGATTCAGCGCCAGTTTTCATCAAATCTCAAAATTGACACAAATTCTTTTGAAGTATTATGAAGATGTTTATTAACAATAAAAAAATTCAGCGTCAGTGATTTTATTAAAGCTTTCAGTTTTGAGATTAATGAGCTTTGCAAAAATTATTCAAATGTAGGTATAGTCGGTGAAAAATCGTCAGTGATTCAGCGTCAGTTTTCATCAAATCTCAAAATTGACACAAATTCTTTTGAAGTATTATGAAGATGTTTATTAACAATAAAAAAATTCAGCGTCAGTGATTTTATTAAAGCTTTCAGTTTTGAGATTAATGAGCTTTGCAAAAATTATTCAAATGTAGGTATAGTCGGTGAAAAATCGTCAGTGATTCAGCGTCAGTTTTCATCAAATCTCAAAATTGACACAAATTCTTTTGAAGTATTATGAAGATGTTTATTAACAATAAAAAAATTCAGCGTCAGTGATTTTTTTAAAGCTTTCAGTTTTGAGATTAATGAGCTTTGCAAAAATGATTCAAATGTAGGTATAGTCGGTGAAAAATCGTGAGGGATTCAGCGTCAGTTTTCATCAAATCTCAAAATTGACACAAATTCTTTTGAAGTATTATGAAGATGTTTATTAACAATAAAAAAATTCAGCGTCATTGATTTTTTTAAAGCTTTCAGTTTTGAGATTAAAGAGCTTTGCAAAAATGATTCAAATGTAGGTATAGTCGGTGAAAAATCGTGAGGGATTCAGCGTCAGTTTTCATCAAATCTCAAAATTGACACAAATTCTTTTGAAGTATTATGAAGATGTTTATTAACAATAAAAAATTCAGCGTCAGTGATTTTTTAAAGCTTTCAGTTTTGAGATTAATGAGCTTTGCAAAAATGATTCAAATGTAGGTATAGTCGGTGAAAAATCGTCAGTGATTCAGCGTCAGTTTTCATCAAATCTCAAAATTGACACAAATTCTTTTGAAGTATTATGAAGATGTTTATTAACAATAAAAAAATTCAGCGTCAGTGATTTTATTAAAGCTTTCAGTTTTGAGATTAATGAGCTTTGCAAAAATGATTCAAATGTAGGTATAGTCGGTGAAAAATCGTCAGTGATTCAGCGTCAGTTTTCATCAAATCTCAAAATTGACACAAATTCTTTTGAAGTATTATGAAGATGTTTATTAACAATAAAAAAATTCAGCGTCAGTGATTTTATTAAAGCTTTCAGTTTTGAGATTAATGAGCTTTGCAAAAATTATTCAAATGTAGGTATAGTCGGTGAAAAATCGTCAGTGATTCAGCGTCAGTTTTCATCAAATCTCAAAATTGACACAAATTCTTTTGAAGTATTATGAAGATGTTTATTAACAATAAAAAAATTCAGCGTCAGTGATTTTATTAAAGCTTTCAGTTTTGAGATTAATGAGCTTTGCAAAAATTATTCAAATGTAGGTATAGTCGGTGAAAAATCGTCAGTGATTCAGCGTCAGTTTTCATCAAATCTCAAAATTGACACAAATTCTTTTGAAGTATTATGAAGATGTTTATTAACAATAAAAAAATTCAGCGTCAGTGATTTTTTAAAGCTTTCAGTTTTGAGATTAATGAGCTTTGCAAAAATGATTCAAATGTAGGTATAGTCGGTGAAAAATCGTGAGTGATTCAGCGTCAGTTTTCATCAAATCTCAAAATTGACACAAATTCTTTTGAAGTATTATGAAGATGTTTATTAACAATAAAAAAATTCAGCGTCAGTGATTTTTTAAAGCTTTCAGTTTTGAGATTAATGAGCTTTGCAAAATTATTCAAATGTAGGTATAGTCGGTGAAAAATCGTCAGTGATTCAGCGTCAGTTTTCATCAAATCTCAAAATTGACACAAATTCTTTTGAAGTATTATGAAGATGTTTATTAACAATAAAAAATTCAGCGTCAGTGATTTTTTTAAAGCTTTCAGTTTTGAGATTAAAGAGCTTTGCAAAAATGATTCAAATGTAGGTATAGTCGGTGAAAAATCGTGAGGGATTCAGCGTCAGTTTTCATCAAATCTCAAAATTGACACAAATTCTTTTGAAGTATTATGAAGATGTTTATTAACAATAAAAAAATTCAGCGTCAGTGATTTTATTAAAGCTTTCAGTTTTGAGATTAATGAGCTTTGCAAAAATTATTCAAATGTAGGTATAGTCGGTGAAAAATCGTCAGTGATTCAGCGTCAGTTTTCATCAAATCTCAAAATTGACACAAATTCTTTTGAAGTATTATGAAGATGTTTATTAACAATAAAAAAATTCAGCGTCAGTGATTTTTTTAAAGCTTTCAGTTTTGAGATTAATGAGCTTTGCAAAATTGATTGAAATGTAGGTATAGTCGGTGAAAAATCGTCAGTGATTCAGCGTCAGTTTTCATCAAATCTCAAAATTGACACAAATTCTTTTGAAGTATTATGAAGATGTTTATTAACAATAAAAAAATTCAGCGTCAGTGATTTT